>JAOXXN010000252.1:11973810-11987022 GCA_026770055.1 Myrmophylax atrothorax
TTTTTTTTTTCTTTTTTTTTTTTTTGTTTAAATGTATAACTTCATGGGGCTGAACAGCACGGCCGTAGCTATTCAGCCCAATGTGTCCTGCACATGCAACTGCAAAAGGTCTTTGTTCCAGAGCATGGAGATCAGTAAGTACTTGTCCTGCTGCTGCCCGGGGTGGGTGCGGGAGGTGCCCGTGGGTGCGGGAGCGCCCGCCGGCCCCGCCGCGGTCGGGGAAGTTTCCGCGGGGGCTCCCGGCAGCGCCGGGACCCTTCGCTGCGATGCGCTTTCCCGGAGGGACTTTTCTTCCCGCTCCGTGCGAGCCCTGGTCTCTCATCTGTTGCTGCTGGGATGTTGGTGCGGGTGTGACGCGGAGCTCCCCGGGATCAGCCTTCCCGGGATGAGCCTCCACCGGGCGCTCTCCCCGCTCGCCCCCCGACACCGGGTGTGAGATCCGCGCTCTTGACCATCGCGGCTCCATCACCGTCCGCATCTCGCCCCTTCCCCGCCGTGCCTTTCCCTCCTGCGGCGGTGATGCTGCGGGGCCCCCGCGCCTCCTCCGGGGGTCTGCGCTGCCCCCGCTGTAAATCCCTCCCCTCGGTACCGGGGCGAGCATCGCGGTCCGGACGCCCTGGAAGGGCTTGTATTTGGGAACCTGTTTCCCCCGTCTCCAGCCTCTCGAGGCTTTTTGTTCCAGAGGGCCATTTACGTTTTTTCATTAATATTTTTCAGCCCTCGCAGAGTAGCAGTGAGGGCAGTGCCTGACCTAAATATCCACCACTTATCTGTGTGCTCTTTCCCTCTTGGAAATGAAGTGCACGGAGGTGAGAGAGAAGGAATATTCTGCTGAGGAACGAGGAACGAGTTGGGCGCTCTGGCAGTTCCAAGCGAATGGTATTTTCTGTAAAGGGAAGGTTTTCAAGGCATCCCGGCCCGGGAGGATTGTCAGGATTGTACCCTTTTTAGCACCTGGTTCAGTGCCGTGAAATCCAAACCCGGCACAGACAAATGCGAAATGGCCCAAAAAGAAAACTTGGGAAAGAGTCTGGATTTTGGCTGTATTTCTGACACTGAGATGGGGCAGGCTGGCGCTCGGTGTGTGCGGGGAGAGCCAGCTGAGCTGTGCCTGTCTCTGCTAGCACAGGATCTGCCCCGTTACCTCCAGCGGGGCTGCAGAGCATCTGTCCCTTGGTATTTTGGCTGGCTTTTGTCCAGTGTCATCTGCCTTCTCCTTCTCCAGTTTCATCGTTGTTTAATTCAGGTGTCTGAGTCCCGGAGAAGGTCTGCAGACATTTGTATACCGGGTACTCAAATGTGTTCATTCTGAATTTTAGCATAAACCATACCCTTTGTACTGCACTTTTAATCTTGATTTAATCTCATTCGTGTTCAGACAAAACTAAGCTGGATTTGCCTGATTTTATTAACACTACCGGTACTGAATAGACCATTATTCTTTCCTGACTTTAACAGGCCGGGCTAGATGTGCATACCAATAGCAGTGTATAAATAATGAAGATACAGTTCTTTTTTGTGTCAGCCAGTTGCTGAACACAAACTATGTCCCACAGAATCACAAGGATGAGAGACTTCACTTTGTGTCTGATCAAGGCTCATGGTTATGATAAAAGTTGTGAATTAAAATGTGTAATGTCTTTTGAAGAAAAAGCTTCTCTTCCAGCCTAACTCTTGGCATGAGGTTTTGCTGGAACAACTCAGGCTTTTAATTTTATTCCTTGACTTTTTAGAAGCAGCATAGTTTATAATTTTTTCCCCATTTTTTTGGCATATAAAAGGCTTGGTTAGGAGGCAGGTGCCAGTTGTGGATAGGGAGGTGTGAGAGGCTGGAGACAGTGAAGTACAGCTGAGGAGACCTTGCCTGATTTCAGATGGGGTTTGTGGGAGCCTCGTGCCTTATGCCCCATGGCTCCTGAGGTCCTTCCCTTATCCCCTGCCCTCTGTCAGCTCTGGGGTCCTGACACTCAGACGCTGAGTTTCCTTTGACAGAGCTCCCTTTCAGCTGCCCTTCCTTATTTCGTGTTCATGTAGGTTTCTTTATTGCCAGTGTTATTATTTATTTCCTGCTGATGGCAGGCAGCATTCACTCACCTCTGTGCTCCAGGAGAGCTTTGGTTGCACTGCTGTTACCTGATCGCTCCTTCCACCTGGCTTTGGTGGAAAGGACAGAGCGGAGCCTCCCCGGGATAAATTCATCCTACAGCATTTTTCCTCCTCTGGTCGCGTGATCTTATGTACCTTTCTAGCATAACTTGAGTGATCCTTGGAGCAGCTACCACCAGATGCTCTTTAATTTTTCAGCCAAAAGTTAGCAGGCAGCAACGCTTCAGGAACAACTGCAGACTCCTCTAGCTGACCCCTCTAAATAGGTTACCCATACCCTTGTCCCCCAAACATTTCCTTGCAGGCTCCATCCCGTATGGCAGCCTGTGGCGCTGCGGTGGGGGAAGCAGCTGCTTTCTGTGTGTGGCGCTCCCAGATTAGGATTATAAAAGGGTTTTTTGGGGGCTGGAGTGCTGCTGTGCCGGGCGGTGTTTAAGCAGCCAGACGTCTGCGGCAGTGGGCTCTAATCGCTCCGGCTGGCGAAGGAGGTCAGGGGTGACTGTCGTGGCGGAAGAGCCTGTAAATAACTAATTATTTGGCGCAGGGAGCGGAGCGGAGCGCCGTGCCTGCCTCCCTGCTGGCGTCCCCAGCGCCAGCCGGGTCCGGGTGCCAAGGATGGGCATCCCGCAGGCACCTGGGCATCCCTGCGGGAGGATGACTTCAGGAGGGCAGCGCTCTCTGGGCAGAGGCTTTGCTCGTGCAGGAGTGTTATCCAAAGCATTTGGGAGTTCAGGAGGCATCGTTGCACCTCTGCCCCCTTGGCCGCAGTGCTGGTGACGGGCTGGGGCGAGTGAACCATGAGAGCAGGTTCCTGTCCAAGGGAGCACTTCTAGGTTTTCACATTCTTTGGTTTAATAACAAACCAACTGCAGATGGCTCAGCCAAGGATTGTGTCTCCTTTCCACTTCAGACTGCTTTTTTGGTAAATATGTTTCTTTCCTGAGGCTGTGTCAGTGGCAGTTATGGCTTCTTCCAGGGCTGAGTGGATAATATCCACATAGCTCTTTATTTGCCCCATGTTTTCCCCATGGAAGTGCTACCAGGGTTTCAGCAAGCCCAAAAGTGCTTGCACAGAGGATGTTCAGTTTGTGGCATCTCAGTTTGACCTCAGCCAAACCGGGGAGTTCCCTGTGTCTGGCTCTGGCCGTGTGTCCGTGACAAAGTGCTGCTGTTTGCTGAGATCAGCATCCCAAGGTACGATCCAGGAGAAGCAGAGAATGGATGGTTTTGCTTACGGTGCCCTAAGAGCTGTCTGTGTGTGCCCTTGGCCGTCCCTGGGGACCCAGACACCTTGTGGTCCCAGGCCTGCAGGTCCCACCTCTCACATCCAGGGGAGAGGCCTGGAGAGCACAGAGGTCTTTCTTAAAATTACCTTTGGTCCCTCAGGTAGTGATTTGAATCTTGGTGTTTTGTAATTGGTGTCAAATGGAAGAATGAAAAGGTCCAGAAGATGAAATCCAGGGAAAACAGTCAAACTTTGCTCTTTTTCCTGTGGGTGAACACCTGGATTGTGTTGTGCTGCACAGCAGGACCAGCATACATGGCACTAGAGGTGATCCTGCACAGTTGAAGGGGATCAGGTGTATTGTAAAGTGGAGACAAGATATGGCTAATTCTTCCTTTTCAGTCAGTATCAGGGTGTTTTCAGAGGGGGATGTTTGCTGCTGTAAGTCCTGTTACCTTCTGCCATGGAGGCATCCTCCACCCCCTGAATGAACCTTTGATTTGTCTTCATTTTGTTAAGCAGTATGTTTTCAGATCTCAGTTAGGAGAGGACCACCACTGAAGGGTGTGTGGGGAACACAGCAACATTATTCCTTTCCTTAAAGCAAGGAATTCCCAAGGTAGAGTCTGGGATCACCTCTGAATTCTCAGCATATTGAATTAGCCAAACTACCACTGCTTCCTTTGTGGGTGGAACCCACAAATGTATGTTCTTATTTGCTGTTGCTCACCAAATGTACTAATATTTTTGGGTTTCCCAGGCTGAAGTTGGTGGTTCGATAAATCCAGTTTTAGAATGAATTTGTAAACCTAAATTATAAATGGATAGATGTGAGGAGACCTTTCCAAGGGAAGTACCAAAATACATGGTGTCACTAATAGACTGTAATTACAATCCAGCTTCTTTCCTGAGTAACTCATTGTACAGTCACGTCTGTCGATGTTGTTTCATTCAGGTAGTGGGAACGATCAGAATTTGCTAATTAGTGAAAAAAGGTCATATATTTGCAATGGTGGTTCATGTAAAAACTGCCTACCAATTTTCTTCCTGGAGGGAGAGCCCATGTGTAGTGTGTGGTTTATCTTATCAGATTCCTCCCTTTCTCCAATACATAGTGTATCTGCTGTTGGCAGGTTTCATCAAAGTAATAAAGCCAGGCTGCAGAGCTCACGAGGAGAGAGGTACAAGGGCCACTTTGCTGCAATTAAGTGCAAACTTGGTTCACACCATGAGCACACTCCCAGACGTCCATAAAGCAAAGGAACCATTGATGTCGATGGGGATGTTTCATGCAGTGTTCTTCCTGTCTGTGTGGCTGAATTGCCCAGTGATTATTTTATAACTATTTTGGGTGGCAGAAGGTAGGTCACTCGGGCAGATCCCAGGTGAGGAAGCACATCAGAGACTGCTCCGTCTGCGAGCGGCGTGGCCGCGTCCGGCACCAGCGAGGAGCAGGGAGGATTTCGGCACAGGGCTCCCCTCTGTGACAGCAGGATGTGACCTCTCATCTCCATCTTTCAGAGTTAATTAGTGGGCTGCTGTGTTGCTGCTTCCTTACTGAAGGGAATGTAGTAGTGGTCTGGGAACTCCTCGAGGAGTAATGAGTGAGTGCGGGATCAGGAATAGCCACCTGATGTCAGCACCTCAAACCCTGCACACACAGAGACACACAGACACACAGACACATCACTGAGAGCTGGTGAAACCCTGCACACACACACAGACACTGCTGAGAGCTGGTGAGACCCTGCACACACACACAGACAGCACTGAGAGCTGGTGAGACCCTGCACACACACACAGACACCACTGAGAGCTGGTGAGACCCTGCACACACACACAGACACCACAGAGCTGGTGAGACCCTGCACACACAGAGACACCACTGAGAGCTGACAAGTTTTCCATACCTGAGGAAGTCTCGGGCTGCTGTCTGTGCGTGCACAGAGGCATAAACACATCTGTGAAAGTTAATTTAGTAATACAAAAAAGTGGTTCAATCAACTGCTTAATGAAGTAGTTGTTAACCATAAAAAGGAGTTGTGGGGTTTGGGCTTTTTTGTTTTTGTTTAGTTTTTTTTTAAAGCAGATAAATTTCAGCTGTAGGAATTTATCATCCAAATCAGAGGATTTGGGGAGGTATTGAGAGTAAAGAGAGCTTTGATGATTTGGCAAGGAATACTGCTTCTCAGGCAGCACTTTGATCTGCATTTTAAATGCTTCTTTGTAATGACAGTTTCACAATTTCTTTTCTCATTTTGAGTCAGTTTTGCAGAGGTATGTTTTCAGAGAAAATAGTAACAGCACACATTATTCTTGTTGGCTTTGGAGCCAGCTAAAACTTGTAGTTCATCCCAGATCTTTTGGATACCATGGTAAATTTATGATTGCACCAAAAAGGAAATTAGTAAAGATGTTAAATATTATCAAAGCTTTGCAAGTCTTTTGAAATCTCTCCGGTGTGAAAACTAAACTTGCATTAGCATTTTTGCTGTGCTGTGTTGTACAGTGTTTATCCAAGCATCCACCTAATACTGCAGGTTCCTGATTTAGCTTTTTTTTTTCCTTCTGAAGGACATGTTACTGTTTAGCACATGCGTACTTTTAGTCTTGTATTGCACCTGGAGACTGTGGTTCTAGTGGCTCAAGCTTTCTAAAGACAACCCTATTGGGAACCTTTTTCCTTCTCTTCTATCTACAGCGCATCCTCAGATAAACTCTTGTTGAAGGGAGAAGGTTGTTGTCGCCCACATATACAAGAGAGGTTGTTGCATTAATTTATATAGTAATGTAGAGGGGTAGGAATTGGGAATGCTTATTAAGGTTTTATTTTAAATCTTGCATAGCATCTTTCCTTCTTGTAGCCAGTTTTGGGGTGGAGTTTATACTTCTCTTCAGAAATCAGAAGCCTCAAGCATGAGAACAAGTAAGCAAGTTTTCCCAAATTAGTTTAGAGCTGTGTGGTGGCTGTTCTGGGGCTGGTTTTGGCCTCTCCTGAGCTGTGGCTCTAAGTTGTACCAAGCTGGCAACTCCTTTCTGCTTGTGGACCAAGTGAATCAGGTGTGTAAAACAGGGCACACATTTCATTTCCAAGCTAAATTCACCAAGGAAGTTTGGCCTTCAGTTACATGTAAAGGGTGGCATCACTGGGAGGCCTTAGACAAATAGCATCATGTATATGTTTAATTTACATTCTTTCCCAGATGGACTTTGTTCTGTTCAGAGATGCTACGACCAGTGCACTGATCCATGTTGAGGGTCAGGCTGGCATCAAGTCCACCTTCACTTTTAGATTTCTTAAATTTAATGCTGCTTTTTCTCTGCATTCAGCAAGGTAGCATTGCTGAGGTCGGAATCCATCAGCGTCCTCTTTTTTTCTCCAAGTAGTCAGACTTTCAGTTTGTCCTTGATACAGGACTGGGCTTATGCTCCCTTCAGCAAAGGGTGTGTTTTTTGCCGTGTGTGGTGTATATTGGTGTGTCCTGGGCTGTGGTGTTACATAAAGATACCTTGCACAGCTTTGGAAACTTGCCTCACAAGTTGTCAGTGTTGGTGGATGTCCACAGCACTTTCAAGTGGTTCACACCTTCAGTTCGGTGTGTTCAGTCTCGCACATGTCTTTAATAAAATGCCTCAGACTGGGTGAGTTTTCACTTGCAGTATACATTCAAAAATGTGCAGTTAAAAAGGCGAGTGCTTTTGCACATGGCAGTTCTCTGAGCCACTTAGGAGCCCCTTCTGATGCCTGTAGAGCTGAGGGATTGTGCCTGTGATGGTTTGCTGGCGTGAGGTTTGTGCACTTCAGCAGGTGCAACAGGATTTCCCACATTTGCAAACTTGGCCCAAGCAACCCAGCAAAGCAGAATTTAGGCTTGGCAAACGAAAGCTGATTAACCCCCAGGCTTGGAGCACACCAAGAATGAAAAGAGGTACTGAACAGAAATCAATGCTTATATGCAGGACATGATTTGGTGATTTTTTTTTCCATCTCTTCATTCTGTCCAAAATGTAAAGTAGCTGGTTTGTTACTCTAACCCCCTACAAATGATTGTCAGTAATAATTCTGTAAAACTGTGAATCAACTCTGCATGACTTTGTGCAAATAGACTGAGTAATTTCTTTGTTCTTTTCTTCTTACTTTGTAATTGGAGTCTGTAAAAGCCCAAAGGTTTGGTCTTGTGGAAAGCATGATTCATTTATTGGTGTCTGTGCCGACTAGTTATCTTTCAGTAATTCCAGAGTGCTGCTACAAGCCAAGAGTGATTCATACATGGCTAAGTGCACAAACAAATGGGGTCATGGCCATCTGCAGAAACTTTTCTAATCTATTTATGGTATCGGAGAAAGAAGTGGGTGTATTAAGGATGATGGAATAGGTGTCAATTACATTAGTGAATATAACCGGTTAAGTAACGCTAACCATTACTCAAAACCACATCTGCTTGTTGCTAAAGATCACAACAGCAGGTCCTGTTTAAATGTTAACGTAGATCTGATAGGAGAGATGGATTGAGTGTCTAGCTTACCTCCTGAGGAGCTCACCATCCTCACTGCTATGGAAGGCTCCTCTGCCTTCCTTGAGATTTAGACAGGAACTCACACCCTGAGGATTTGTAGTGACAAAGTCTGTCTCTGCTGTTGCAGGCCTCAGTCATTTTATGCTTCACTCACAGAATTTGGCCTTATACTTTCTTGTGTTAATGCTTGGGGTAGGGTTTGTCATTGGCACACCAGGCAGAATGGCTGTGCAGCATCTTAGTAGAGACTGTGGTGGACAAGTGGTCAGTTTTCCTTCCAAGTGCATCTCCAATGGTTTAAAATTTCGGAGGGAGGATGACCAACATCTTACAAGGTAGCCTTCTGCACTTTGGTCCCATTTGACTAATTGGGAGAACTAATTTTCCCTTTGTAACTCCGATAACAAAATAGCCCTGGTTGCAGCGGTGTCAGAATTGCTCTATTCAGGTTTTAGTCTTTTGGTTTGGGGGAGGCTGTTTGCTCCTGCCGTGCTCAGGAGTGGAGCAGCCCCAGGGCTGGCACTTGGTGCTGGAGTTCGTTGTGAGGAGGAAGGAGTTTGGGAGTCACAGTAAGAAATAGCAGGGCAAGAAGCCTCCAGAGGCACAGGGACAAGGGCTGCTGGTGGGCTCGCTCTGGACCCCTGAGTGCCAGAGCCTGCCTGCTCTTCAGCTTTGCACACTGCAGCTAGTTTTGCACCTGAGATATGTGCATCCAGCAAGATCTTGAACTTGCAGAGCATGGAGTGGTCTCACAGTGCTTTAGAAACATCCCACGTCTGCAGGATGGATGAGTGTTGCTCCAGAGGCAAGCTGGAGTGGACAGACAGAACAGCACAGTGAGGTTTGGAAGTGGCTGTGGCCCTGTCTCCCCAAGCCCTGGAAGACTTGGACAGTCACTGCTCAGTCGTGTTTGATTGCAGAGGACTTGACTGGAACACAGAACTCATGGACTCCAGTTTCCCTAAATTGAATTTAAGCATCAGTGCTGGCCCAAAATATGGAAGAATTTGGCAACATGTCACTGTTGTTCCTTTTGCTGATGTTTTGAGCATTGTGACCAGTCCTGCTGCACCCTCACTGTATGGGCTCCCATGGAGGGAGACGGGGCCCTGGCTGACACCCCGAGGATGCTGAGGAGGGGGAAGTGACCCAGACTTTTGCCCAAAGGACTGATGAGTCTCTCCTGATGTCTGAACAGCTTTCTTCTTCTGCCCTTGCTTTATTTAAGTCAACAGATTGTGTAAGCCACATGCTAGATTTACCTGCAGGGCAAGTGGGAAGGAAGCAGTGCCATTTGGATGAATTCCCATAAGACATCTAACCGCTGAGCGTTAAGACTAACATTTCCAAGCCTGAGTCCTACAACAGTCCTGAGTCTGCTCGTCGCCTCTTCCATCCGTGGCTTTGGCTGCCGAGGACGCGTCCCAGGGAAGCTGCCCTGCCGTGGCCGCTGGCTGGCTGTCCCCCTGCGGGTTAGGCTCTGTGCTGAGCAAGCTTGGAAATTCTCCCCCTTAGTGGTTTCTGTTTCATGTTATGATTAATGTCGTTATTTCTTGTAGAAACAGAAGATCTCTCCAAAGCAGAGCTGTGCCCTGCACCTCCCACACCCTCCCGTGCTGTTTCCCACGGCACTGAGGGTCCCAGCTGACTCTGGGGGCCACAGGGTGAAACCCACAGTCTGCAGCTGAGATGACCCAGGGTTGGGCTTGTCCTTGGTGCCTGCTCCAAGCCTGAAACTGGGCTGCATTTCCTTGTGCTCTTGAAAGGTATTTGTGCAATGAGACCTCGTTCCTCGAGACTGGGAGTGCATCGGTGTCCCCTCTGCAGGTCTGGGCTGCGAGGGCTCAGCATCACTGAGGGCAGATGTCTTGGCTGCTTTTCTGGAGTAGCAAGTCCTTCTCTTCCTGTACTATTTTCATTATTTCCCCCATTATTCCCTACCAAGGGTGGTCTCTTAGCTTCAATAACTTGGAGTGGCATATACAGATAAGGCTCTTTAGCACTGAGCTCTGAAAGTACCTTGGCCTGCTTGGTGATGTCTTTAGGACACTTAAGGAGCAACATGATTGATGGATGCCTGCTTCATGCAATTCAGAGGAAAATTATCTTAAATTGCAATTATTTCCCATGTAATAAGCAGGAATCTCATTTTTATTGTTACACTTCTATTACTGTAATGGGACTTTGCTTTAACAGAAGATGTGTTTTGAAGTTCAGTGTCTGCCTCTCCAGCATGCTCAGACACACACACGAGGTGTGTAACACTTAATGATACTGATCACTGGTGTGTAATGCAATCAGAGGTTTATTTTCCTCTAGTGTGACTTATTGGTAGCAGTATATACACACTGCACATTTCTCAGCTTTTGCTGGAAATGCAGGTGGTGGCTGATGTGGCAGAGATGGGCTCGAGAACAAGGAGAGGGGGCAGAGGTCTCTGCTGGGGGTCCCATGTGCCCCAGATGAGACACAGAACAACTGCAGGGTTACAAACATATCCTGTCCTGCTGATAGCTTTTAATCCTCATTGTTCTCATGGGTTTTCTTGATAAATACTTCTCAACCTCCACTGACTTGCCATCCAGGCCTGAATTGTAAGGAACAATAAATGTAATGGACAGACTCAATTTAATAGATTCACTATGAGCTTTTTATTAGTGCAGCTTTTTAAAAAAGAAAGAAAAAGAGATGACTGCATTTATTTAGTGGAAATGCAGAAAGCAGCTCTCTCAGATCCGAGGGAAGCATCCCCAGTGGGCTCAGCTCAGCTCCTGGTGGCGCAGGGAGGGAAGGATCCATCCTGCTCTGCAGCCTGCAGAGTGCTGGACAGCCTCAAGGGGGTTAATAGTGCATGCAGATGTTCAGGAATTTCTCTTTTGACTTGACCATGGGGTTTTGCTGCTCTTCAGACCACAGATGCACTCCAGTCACAGTGGGTTCATGGGTTTGGAGATGCCTTTCATCCCCTCCCTGTTGTCGCTGGGTGCTCGGGAGGGGATCACGCTCTGTCTCACAGCCATGTGTCTTCCTTGGTTGGGTTTCTTGAGATTTGCAGACCCACATTAAGCTTCTATTAAATTAAGCAAAATGGCCTTTAGAAAGCGCTACATTTCAAGTGGAAGAAATGCTTTATGTAACATAGGGGTATGTGAGGGGACCTAAATACAAGCTTAAATTGGCAGTTACGAAAATAGGTATAATTGGGTTTTTGCACAGTGATTTTACAGCTTCTGAGTTTAATGTCCTGATGAAATCCTGCATCCAGTCCACGTGCAGCCGAGGAGATGGGGGTTGAGGAGCCTGAGTAATGGGACTTGTTCTAGGAACAGCCTTGCCCTGGATTGCAAAACTGGACATACCTGTCATCTGCTGAGGCTCTGTTCTGTCTGAAAGGTGTCTGGAGCAGTGGTTCCCTCTCGCCTGTGTTTGCCCTTTGGTCTTTTCCCTCAGGGAGAGGTGTCAGGGCTGGGAAAGGGGTGTCTCTTACTATGGTTTAACTACTTGCAGGTGAAAAATGCAGCTGTACCCTCCTGACTGGGCACATGCCAAGAGCTGCAGCTTTGTTTTCCAGACTGATCGATGCAGTTTGTTTAAGTTGTTGGGTAATTTAGTAGCTGGAGGCACTTCTGTGGGCTTGGCGTGAGAGCGTCGGCTTCACTTCCCGCCTCGGGAAGGCTGGGAAGGGTTTCCCTGTGAACCCAGGCTTCCCTGGCTGGGGCTGGGGTCAGGTGTTGCTATGGGGCTGTCACCCAGCCATTCTGGGATCAGGAGCCTGAGGAGGTGGAGGATATCTCATTTTGACCTTGTATTAATCCTGATAGTCTTTCCTGTTTTAATATTTAAAGCCTTTCTGTTCTTCTGTCTGGCGAGACAGGGTGTTGGTTCTCTTGGGAAAAGAGTGACCCATCCTCTTTTGCAAAGCTGGTCCCAAAGAAATCAAGGTACCTGCGAATCCTGTTGACGGGAATTGGAAGAATAATTTTTTTATTTGGTTTATCTTTAACCACATAGGCCTTAGAGCTGGTTTTCTTTCTAGCTTACTTAAGGTCTTGCAAGGATGAAAAGGATCTGTCGCTTTCTTAAGTGTCTTAGCCAAGGCATGGGAGGAAAGGCTGGTGGAAGAAGCTGAGATAGGATTTGCTGCTTCTTTGAAACTGTCCCTTTTTAATTGTCCAAACAGCATTTCAAAGAAAATCTCTGCTTTTTTCTATCTTCTTCCAGAATTACAATTCTATATAATCACTTTTCTTTCTCTGAAAGAATAGAGCGTGATTTAATTTTTCTTGCAGAAGGAAGAAGGGATAAATTCCAGATGTTGCTGGGATATACTTTTTGCCTCTGTTTAATGTTTAGTAGCTTTCAGTAAACAGGCTGCAAAAGGTGGGGCAGGCATTTTTGTTCCAGGACAGATTACATACAACAAATCCCATCTGCTGACAGGATGGGGGGAGCATATCTTGGGTGTGACCTGGTGGGGTTGGAGCTGATCTTGGCTTTCCTGCCATGCAGAAAGGCTACAAAGGCTGAGGCTGGTCCAAGTGCTCCCTTGGGGTCTTTGTCCTTCATCCTTCAGGATCTTCACCCTCCCCTTCCCACCTTTGTGCCGAGCTCCATCTGTGTGAGTGAGAGACACTGTGCGGGGTTGGATCCCCCTCCCGTGCCTTGATGTGGGAATGGGCACTTCTGCTCTGAACTGGCACAGGGCTTTTTTTGGGAGCACCTCTGCTCTGCAGGCTGGGGAGGGCTGCCATGTCCTGTGTGCCATCCCACGTGAGATGCCCACTTTAGTGGGACTCTCCTGGCCAGCCAGGCTTTTTTGGAGCCCATCTAAGAGCATCCATGTGCCCTCCACCAGTGTGGAGCTGGATCCAGGAGCTCAGCAGCTCTTTTCCCTCCTCCCACGGCAAAGACTTGTCTTCTCAGTGCATGCCATGCTTCTACCTGCTTTGCAGGCTTCTTGCAAGCTAAACCAGCAATGATTTTCCAGCATGTGTTGCACAGAGGCGTTGTGGGACCAACACGGCAGCTCCGTTCCGTGTTTCATGTTGTCACCTGTTCAGGCGAAGCACATCTCTGTTTTGTTGGCAGCCTGTTGGGTTGCACAAACAGTGTAAGACAAAACCACGAGCAGGTGTTGGTCCAGCCAGTGTAATTACTGGTTCCTTACTGCTGCTGCTGGTAGGCAGACAGTGTGAGCCACCCTTCACATGGAGCCGTCTGGCAGGACTGCGGCTGCAGAAGGGCTCCGGGCACCGATCCACCGGGAATATGCGCCGACGGCTCAGCCACTCCCTGTATCTCTTCCCTGCTGCCGATTGCATAAAAAAAGTTATGCATATATGGAGGGGAGGGAGGGAGGGAAGG
>JAOXXN010000252.1:11994901-12011137 GCA_026770055.1 Myrmophylax atrothorax
GACCAAGGGAGCCTGTTTACCCCTGCTAATCCTGGCACATGTAGGAATGGGGCACTTGGGCAGTGGTAGTGCAACTTCTGCCCAAAGCTTTCTGTCTGATCCCAGATGTTTCCACTCTGGGGTGAATGCCACCGACTTGCACCGCCTGGGGGACATGGGAGGGACACAGGCCATCCTGCTGGCAGTGGTGCAGACCCTGCAGCCCCCAAACCTGCCCCTCTCTCGCTGTGGAATCGTCATGCAGCACTGGGAGCATGGTGCACCTGTGTGCACTGCGGCAGCGGGAACAGTTTGGGGTAATTCCTCTATGAACCCGAATGATGCTGCTTGTAAGGGGCATGGGGGGAAATAATGTTAAATTGAACTCTCCATAAGGGAAGAAAAGCATTCAGCCCCATTCTTTACTGCTCATTTTAGTAATTTCTTCCAGATAACCTACACATCTGTGTCAGTGCAATTAAAGCAGAAATTCTGTCTAATGAACAGTTGTAGCCCTTGGGCTATTGCGGAATGAACAATGAAGTTGGAAACAGTCTTATTAAAATAATAATTAAGAAACAAGGGTTGGGAGACAGAGGGAGGTGCAGATGAGGTGGTGGTGGGATGCTATAGGGTGAGGAGCAGAGAACTGCATTCAGCCCAGTTTTGAACTTTCAAGGGTGACTTCCACCATGGCCACCCCCTAATGAAGGGACTGGATGGTGCAGTTGGACCTGGGGCTGGGCACAGCCCAGTCCCTCTCCTTTGCCAGGAGTATGTGGTCATGCCATGGCACGACAAAACAGTCTCTAAAGCCAGTCTTGCACTTGGGTTGCCCCAGGGGATGCTGTTGGCCTGTGGGCACTGGCTCTGTCCTCTTCAGCAGATCAGCTATTTTGCCTATGTATATTATTTTGAATTTTTTGGTTCTTCAGCAGCTGATAAAGCTCAGAGAGGGAGGAGAATGTTTCTTGTGTTAGACAGGATTATAGGTTGTTTTGCTTTTTCCAGAAAACTGTCCTTTCTCAGTAAAAAAACCAATGCTGTGCACACCTACATGGTTTGTTTTAACCTTCATTTCTCTCTTACTTCCCTGAGGACTAGGCTGAACTGTGTCAGTGATAGGGACTGGCCAGTCTTTCTCATGTGATAGAGTTTATTCTTTTGTTCTTAAATAAATTGAAAAAAATCTTCTCAATGTTAACCCTTGGGGTTATGATAAAGTCTCTTCACGAGTCATGATTTTATGCCAGTAAATCAGTTAAAACTTGGAGCTGGCTTTTGCAAACTTAACACACTCCTGTTTAGAAATGCATGTGCTGCAGAAAGCTACTGACATCTCAGATTAGTAAAATAATTTTTAAAAAAGCAAATGCCATAAAAAAAGAAGCCAGACAAATCTCACCAGAATGATACATTGGAACGATTTTAGTGGGATTTATATCTATGAGCTGTGGGGGTTTTGTGGTTTTTTTCTTTTGAAATGGTTGTGAACCAGAGTGATTACTTATCATTTTCATTTTAACTCCATCTGACAAATCGTTTTAGATGGAGAAAGCAATACTGCATCTTTAAATGGCTACTCTGTCAGCGCATCTTGCAGGGCTTTAAATGCCCTTTGTTATCGCAGTCTAGACAGGACGCAGGCGGAATATTTGATATGTTATAAGGCAAAGATGTGACAAGGTTGAATTAATTTACCGGCTTATTTAAAACTGAATTTCAAAACATTTTTCCTTACAAACTTGTCTTTTTTTCTCCCTATCCTATATTTTTTTTTCGAAGTTAGTACAGTATGTTTCAACTGTTTAGACTGGGAGAGGAGACATTGGCTTACTGCAGCCTGCAGTACTTTAATTGCCCTTTTTATGACTGTCTAGACATCATGCAGATGCATGTTTGTGGTGAGAAGACATTTCCCCCTCTGGTTATACGATAGTCTGAAACCTTTACATTCCCTATCTCCTTACCCCCTCTGCCTTGGAATGTGCTTTACTCCCTCCATCCCTGAAAATCACTTTTTCACCTCTTGTTTTATTTTGTGAAGGACTCTTAAGCCCCAGTTTTTCTGCTCTTTTCCTCGTGCTGGTTGGCAAGCGCTGATGCTTTGGCAGGGATGAAGGTGTGAGGAGGGAATGTCTCTCGGGTCACAGTGCAGCGGGCGCAGCTGGGGTGTCCCCGCACCCCGGGGTGGGTGCGGGTCCCCGGCCACGGACGCTCCGCCGGTGTAAGAATGAACATTTCAGCGAGGTTTGAATGGGTGCGGGAGTTTTAGTTATGCAAATCGATGCATTAATTAACCCCGTTGCTATAGCTACTGCTTTATTGTTAAATGCAGTGAAAAGGGGGCAGGCTGTGTCCATGGATAATCCTCCCGTCCGTGCTCTGCCCCCATCCCGCCCTGAGCCCGGTGCGGGGCAGCTGCCGCTGCATCCCGGATCCTGCATCCCGCGGGCAGGTGCCGGGGGAGCGCCGGGCCGGGAGCGGCCGGGATGGGCCAGCCGGGGCTCCATCGCCTCCCCCCGAGCCCATTGTGGGGGCTGACCCGGGGGTCGGCTCCGCGCAGCAGCCCCCGAGTGTCTGGGGCTGCGCCGGGGCGGGACGGGGAAGCAGGACAATGGGGCGGCAGGAGGGACACAGATGGGCCGGGGATGGGGACGGGGGATGCTGGGGGAGAGCAGTGGAGCTTGCGATGGGGATGTTCGGGTAGGGCAGGGATCCATCCCTAGGGTGTGGATGGGGAGGAGAACCCGGGATGGTGATGGGGATGCTTGGCCTACGACCCCAGGATGGGGATGCTTGAGGAGGGCAGGGGAGCCCAGCCCTGTTCTCTACCCCAAATCCCAGGTGATACAGGGCTTCTCTTTGTATGCACCCTAAAACCTATGCATGCAAAACCCCCCACAACGAAACAGACTTCCCAGCAGATCTGCTGTGGGAGTTAAAACCTTTCTCAGGCTGTTGCTGCAGCTGAGGTGGAAGTAAATTTATTACCTTTAATTTTGTCAGATTTGGGGCGGTTGTACTCACCTCCCCCATTCACTCTGGTGTGTGTGTGCATATATATATAAAAACACTTTTTTTTTTTCACATCTCTATGAGAGTGTGCACATGCATTCGCTCCCATCTGGTGGTAGCGACCAGTTCAGACCAGTTCAAGAACTGAACTTGAATCCTGCAGTGACCAGACGCAGTGTGTGTGTGTGTGTTTCTGTGGGCATTTGCATGCATTTTGCATTTTTTCTTTCCTGCAATGCATAATTATGTCTGTAACTTAAGATTGTCCTTGTTCCATGGGAGTAACTTACCTTGCCAAAGGTCACCCCTTTGGTAAGCAAAAGCCGCAGAGCGATGCAGACGATAACGGCGCTCAGGAAGCGGCAGAGGAGGGAGCGTTTCCCGCTGCTCGGCCCTGGACCGTGCTGAGGAAATCCGGTCGCAGTTCCAGCCCTGTCATGACCTCTGTGGCTTTGGCCAACTTGCTCAATCTGGGTTTCAACACCCGTCTGTGAGCTGGGGCAGTCACTGTGGCACTGCTGCCCGGGGGTGCATGTCCTGGAGCCCCCAGGGGAGGTGTAGGCTCAGAGAGGGGCATGGTGGGGGTCCCAGCACTGCTCCCAAAGCCTGATGGGCTCCTTGGTGCTCTCTACGCATGGTGGTGTGGGAAAGCCATGCTGATTCACAGAGAAGAGATGCTGGAGGAGCAGAGGTGCCCTGGCTGCAGCTCGTGGTGTTTTGTAGCTTCTCTGCGCCTCCACCACGTCCCTGAGCGAGGTGTTGGTGTGAGTGGATGGGTGTCGTGTTTGTGGCACTGCCGCTGTTCCTGTGTCCCTCTCAGGGTGCCCCTGCTCGAGTGCTGGTCCCACAGGGCTTGCTGGGCACTGTGACTGGGGTGGGGTGCTGGCACTGTGGCACCTGACCCACAGTGAGCTCTGATGTGGCTGTGGCTGAGCACGTTGGGAATTGACCGACAAATGGTTTTCCCAAGAGTGAATGGAAATGGAAACTTTCTAGGGGACAGCCAGGGTGGAGAGTAGTGGAAAAGGGAGGACATCGGGGAGGGAGACCTGGTAAACCCCAGTACATATAGCATCTGTTCAGCTGGGAGAGGCTGTGGTCTGTGGTAATGGCAGCCATAAACCCCCATCTCCACACCCACATGCCCTCTTCACTGTCTGGTGTGATGGGGTGTCCTACATGGAGCAGGAAAGCCTGTGCCATCTCACCACTTTGCTGCTCTCTGCCTTTCTGTGCAGGATGCAGAGTCCTTGTGACCTCCCGAATTAAACTTGCCTTGTTTTGATGGGCCTGGTGACAAGTAAAGCCCGTGTTCCTTGGTGTCTCTGCAGCAGCAGCAGGAGGAGGGAGCAGACCCAGTGCTGTGTGCACTGGGGGATGTGGTGCAGGTGGCTGAGGCTGCAGGTGCCCCACTGCTGCAAAGCAGCCCCGTTGCAGTGGGAGACAGGGCTCAAAGGAAGCTGGAATTGGAAACCCCATCCCTGTAATCGCTGTTAGCTTTCTGGAGAGGTAGCAAAGCCCTCCCTGGATGGAGCACTTGGTCTCTCTCCTTGGAGCATCCGCGTCTGGCAATTTGTCTGTCGAAACAGATGTGGGCAGCGACAAACATCTATTTCTATAACTAGAAACAAATTTGGTAATTGCCTCTTTCAACAGGACTTGCTCAAGCAGGAAATGAAATTCCTAAATGGCAGTTAGCAAAAGTATTTATAGCTAACTTCATAAATGAGATGTGCTTTCCTTTGTCATGAGTTTCTGCTGGGTGGAAGGAAAAAAAAAACCCTAGAGCAGCAAGCCACATATTGATCAGGAGTGTTTCCAGGGTATACCAAAGTACTTACTTATTAATGTGTTTATTTTTACTGGCTGTTGGAAATACCCCTGACAAACAAAACTTGTTTGGTCTTTTAGGGTCAGCTGGTAGGGTTTGATCTGGATATTGGTTTTTTTTCACTCATTATTTGGTAGATTTTGTTTTTCTGGTTCAGACTGCTTATGATTGCAGACGGTAAACTCTTGTTCCTGTGGTCAGTGGGGAGAGTGATGCTTTGTCCTCAGTCCTGCTCAGACACCAGCCAGGCCTGATACCATTGTGCTGCCTCTGGGGGAGCAGGAGATAACTCTGGATGTTCTCAGCTTGGTGAGGGCCATGAGCCTTGCTCCACATTTTCTAGCAGGCAAGCAAATTTACCTGTCTTTTAAGTGCAAAATCAAAATGACTTTATTCTTTTAATCCAGTTTAGCTGTTCTCACCCTTGGGAGTAACTTCAAAAGGAATGTGCTCCTTCCAGCCATCTGGGTAGGCTGGGATCAGGCTCACTGTGCGTGAAATACCTTGTCTCAAACTCCTGGAAAAGGGGAGGGTGAGGAAAATAGTTACAAAAAGGGAGACAAGAGGTTGGCGTATGCAAGATTTTAGAGTCTGAGCGTCCCAGAGAACCTTGTTGGTTCTCACTGCTCTGAGGGAGCTGTTTCATGTCTTCAGGAGTTTCTCTAAACAAGTCTCCAGTTGACAGGTCTCTGCTCGGAGCCGGGAAGTGTCCCAGCTGACAGAGCTGCTGACCCAGCTCTCACGTTTGCCTTTTCCATGTAAAAGCTGAGTTCTACCGTGCTCATCCTGCCCTTCTGGCCCTTGAAGGATGTCCTGCTCCCCACCCTGCCACTAAGCCATGGGAGCTCGGGAAGGTCACCCCCTAAAAACAGGCCCAGTGGTGTGATCAGGACGGTTGTTGTGTTTTAAGGACTAAAATATTTTGTGAAGCCTGACCAGTCTGATACTTCTGTGACTATGAAGCATGAAATGGGGCCGTTTCCTTTAAAACAAACAGAAATAGGGGTGCAGGATGAGACCATCATTTGTCACAGACTCAGAGGATGTGATGGTTGATTACCCAAGGTGACAGAACTATACTGAACACAGTTATGGCCCAAGGATTGCCACTATGAATGGGACTTCTTGGGGCCCCATCACCTGTTTGCTGGCAATACTTTTTCTCAGCTGGCTCCTTTTCTGTGTCCCACTTGCCCCCTGCCCCATTCTCATCCTGCCATCACTGGCTCGCACTGTCATTTCTTCTCATTACCTCAGAACTGGCCATCCTGAATCTGGAAAACGTAGTTTAGCTGTTAAGTGTACTTAAGATGCATGAGACAAGCCCAAATCCAACGGGCTCTTCCCAGCTGTCCTCCCTGTTGTCACAGGGCTGATCCTGGTCTCTCTGATGCCTCGGTGTTGCTGCAGCTTCGAGGTGCTGCTGGTTAGAGCCAACAGTGGCAATATCAATATCAAGATCATATTCTGTATCTAACCCCAGCACTTCCCTTGCTGCCTTGTAAACAAAAACAATTGCTGGCAGTCTGATGGGCCCTTGGTATCTGGTTTTATGGAGGTATTAGAAGATAAATGCAGCAGATGCTAATACAAAAATAGTGCAGTAATGACTTTGCCTGGTCTGATTGTTTCTAAGATGACCTCACAGACGAGCGGGGAGGGTGAGTAATCTGCCATCTGAAGTTCTTTGTTCTTTCATCTCTTCTTGCCCGTCCACAGCCTCTGAGAGGGAGAACATTGGTCTCTTTAACAAGTGGAACTCGGCATCTGGTGGATGAAATGGACTCTAAACCAGGAGCAGCATTCAGTGCTGCACCCTCTCTGTCAGCCTTTGGGTTCCAGCTGTTGCTTGGAGCTGTTTTGGTTCTTGCTTAAATTAGAGCAGTTCAAATGTAATATTTAGCATAATGGGCATGTCCCTTTTCCAAGCAGGACTGGGAAGGATGTGCCAGGGCAGAGCTGCTTGCACTGGGTGGTGTGTCTGCTGTGCCAGGGTATTTTCCTCTGTGCTGTATGAGCAGGGGAGGGCGAGGGGCTGCAGCCCCACACTGACCCTGCTGCCACTCCAGTGGGATGCTGCAGAGCCTGGGCCCCTGCAGCCACTCATTAAGGAGCTGGGAGTTTATTCCCTACTAAAATCATAGCTCGGAAGCGTGACTAAATTCAGATGTCTCTTTTTAAATTCACATTCTTTAGCCTTGAGTAGAAAAAATGAGGTCCACTCTTTGGCTATGCTGCTCAACCCACATCCTTTCACAGAGGCTTTGATGAGCATCTGGCATAACAACTGCACCTCTGCTGGACTCAGTTCTGCTGAGTTTAACCCTCAGGTCCTTCCAGGGAGCCACATGCTGCTCCAAAGTATGCCCAGATTTTGCTGTAACATCTATCCCCTCCTCTCCACAAGTATGCTTGCAGCTGGCAGGCAAAAATGCAAGCTCTTGGGGCAGGCAGGGCTCTAAACTGAGCATGAGGACAGGACAGACCTCAGGCCTGCTCTGTGGAGCTCACTGTGGTCCAGGCCTGCTGCAGACCAGTAACATCAGTACTGGCCTTTCTGGTCTTCTGCTTGCAAAAGTCAGCATGTCAGTGTGCAAGGCAAGGTGGTGCAGGGTGTCCTCAGCTTTCATCTTCAGCAGTGATTAGGACTTGTTTTGTGCCCTAATTATTGGGGTGTGCAAGGTAGCGGTAAGCTCTCAGCTGTTCATGGCAAGGGCTGTCCTTGTGTGTCTCCTTGTTTTTGAGGGTGCCTCTGGGCACCACTGGAGCTGTGGTGCTCTGAAATGTCAGTGAAGACTGGGGAGGGGAACGAGTTGGGCTGTCAAGTAGCTGACAGAATGGGTAAGAGTGTCTCCTCCTCCTCTGCAGCCTGCTGATGCCCAAGCTCTGCCCTTGCTGCTGCCTTCAGCTGGAGATGTGGGTGCTGAGAATGGCTGAAAGTCAGGCCCATCACTTCTAGTTTAGGGCAGTGTCTCTGCCTCCCCACTGGCAGTGAGTTTCGTGCGAAGGCAGCAGCCCAGGTCCATTGGAGAAGATGCTGGGTCATGTGCTTCATCTGCCTGTCAAAGCCCCTGGGTGGGTAGGGGAGCAGGCAGGGACCTCTGGACAAGCAGCTGAGAAGGCTGTTTGCTAAAGAGTGCTAATGAAGCAACCCAGGTTTGGGTTGCTGATAGACACTTACTGATGCTGGGAGAAGGGGATCGTGGTCTGCTACTGTTCCAAGACTCGTTTCCCATGTGTTCTTTGAGGAGCTGCAAAGAAGCCTTTAAGGTTATTGACCTGAAACTGTTCTTGGCTGAAATCCTTGAGCATCCCTGCTGGGTGTCCCACAAACATTGTAAGTGCAGAAATTTGGGGAGTCATGCACAAGGAGGAGTCATGCATGCTCTTCAGCTCCAAGCTTCAAATTAATGCAGGTACCAGTCTGATTTGGACTGATTTCTCCCCACCACCTTCCTACCTCTCTTGAGTGTCTTCATCTGCACATGCCCAGTCAAAAACTACCTGTACCCATATTTATGTCTTCTACTTGCATTTTTTACGTAACTAAAGCAGGGCCATCACAGGCTACAAGGAACTTCTTCAAACAGAAGATGCCCAAGGGTGGGGGTAGATAAAAGCTGAGAAAATTGAGGAGAGGCAACTGCAGTCAGGACTGTGCACATCTCTGCTGCGTCTTGCTCTGAGTCACACAGCCAGGGCAGCTCTGTGGATATCACAGGTGTTAATGGAAAAGCAGGGATGAAAGTGCTCGCTGCAGGTTTGTGAACACTTTTCTTTAATTCATCCAGTTAATTTTGCCATGTCTGGAAGGATTCCGTGTGTGTATAGACCTTCCTTTCCGGTGTGGTGGGGGTGCATGGAGGACAGAGCGTTGCAGTGAGTTGAATTTGCCCTAAATCTCCAAGGATTCGGGAAGAAGCCGGGACACGCGGTGTGACATTACAGGGCCACCATATTTAGCCAACAGGCAGCAATTCATTTAAGAATTTCAGGAGCTCCAGGACTGGCCGTGGCCTGACTGTCTCCAGTCCCAGGGAGCTGTGGTAGAGGCTGGTGCTGCTCACCAGACGCTGCTGCTGGATGGTCCCCACTGAGATGCCCCACTCCATGTCACTGCAGGCTCTCGGCTGGAATCTGTTGAGTCACACTGCTGAGTCACTCAGTGCTCCATAAATAACCACAGGGGCTCCACGGGCTGTGAGGAGCAGAAAGTGCTGCTTCACAGTTGAAACAGGGGCTCTGGGTGCAGGCAGAGAGATACTTTGCTTTCTCTAAGCATCCCTGAGCTCTGTGCACAGTGCTGATGGGTGCCCAGCTCACGGGCTGGGTGCTGGCAGAGGGTTCTGGCGCCCTGTGCTGCGGGTTCCCTGGCCACACCTATAAGTTTGTGCCCAGTTCAGTTGCCGGTGATCTCTTTGGCTTCATGCCTGTTCCTGGGCTGAGTGACCCAGGGAAAGACTTTGTTCCTCTGCAGTGGCTGGGCTGGGAGCCTGGGCTTAGCACTTGGCAGCTGATGTCAGTGCCCAGGGTCAGAGTGAGCCTTGCCATGGTGCATCTCCCGTGCCAGGCTTTGCTGCAGCTGCTGCTTTCCTTCTTTGGCTTCCTGGGGACCTGAATTACACCATTCCCCACCATGGATCTGCGCATTGACTCCATCCGTAGGCTATGGCTGTGTCATCTGGGGAGGAATGGAGGCTGTGACGTTCCACCACTATGGGCAAAGCCTTGCTCTGAACCCCTGCCTGGGCACTGCAGGCCTGCCTGGGGTGGGCAGAAGGGCTGCAGGGTGGGTAGGATGGGTCCAGGGAGCTCAGGTAACCTGCTGTGAGAAGTCACCCATAGCCCGTGTCTTCTGGGCAGTAAAGAGGTGCTGCCCAGGTTTGTACCAGACTTGGTTACAACTCTTTGTCCTTCAACAGGAAAGTTAGAAAAGCCTCAGTCTGTTTGTGCCTGTTTTATTGAGGCTTGTCAGGCAGCAGCAGGAGGGATCTCTGTACAACACTGCCCCATTCAGCCATGGTGTGAAAGTTGTTGGAGAAAGTGAAGATCAGAGGTGGAGGGAGGCTCAGTACACCCAGCATTCCTTGGCTGGTACATTAGGCACTTACAGGATATTTCTCTGGGTACATAAGTGACATTTATTTAAAAATAATCCTTATGCACAGTGGCAGTGATGGCACACAGTGATTCAGGGGGAAATGCTGTTTCCACAGTTCTCTGAAACTTCTGAAATGGCAAAATCCGTGTTGTTCTCAGCCCTTTTTTAGTCTCTCTGACTCTTACTCACTTCCTTTTGATTCTTCTGCTGCTCAGATTCCTATCAGTTTCTAGATTAGGGGAAAGCTTTCATTTCAAACCCGCTTTCTCTCTTTCCTGTGGCCTGTGCTGTTGCAGGTGCTGGGGCAGTGTTGGGAGTTTCTCCGTGGTGGAGGGTCTGTGCCCAGCACTCTCAGGGCCCACTGAAAGCTTTGCCTGCCTCTCTTACCAGCTCTCCTCTCTGTCAGGCACACAGACCAACCTCAAAACACAGATTTAGATGTATTTTCCCAAAGAATGCTAACAAAATAAGTTACAGCGGGGCTCTGATGCTGAGGGACTGTCTCGGCAGCATCCAGAAGCTGAGGTGCATATTCCATCCATCCAGGGTAAAAATTAATTGTTGGCTCATTAACTTTGAACAGTGAGGCTTGTTTGGGAGGTATCTCACCCTGCCTGGATTGCCTCACACAGGCTGATGTCCACCAGAAGATGAAATCAACAGCAGGAGTTGTTTCTCCACACCCTTAAGAGCATGTTTTGGATAGTCTGTGCAAGCTTGTGATCAGACTTACCATACTTTAACTGTCCCAGCAATGTTTCAAGTCAGAACTAAGGGATTTTTAAGGAGCAAAATACCCAGAGGAAGTGAAAGGAAAAGCAAAGTATTCTGCAGGGGATTCTCTGCTTGCTTTAATTTTGTCTCAGCAAAACAGACCTGAGTTTTAGCACAGTGCACTGCAGCATTTATGATGCCTGAAATTGGGTTTTTAAAAGTTTTTTTCTTTGGCATTGTGGCTAGTGCAGCTGCATTTCTTCAGCTTACCCATTATCTCCTGAGTAATTTTACTTCTTTTCATCACTTCTTACATGATACACAATTCCAGTATATATAGAAATTGTACTTGAATCTCATGGATAGCTGGTTTGACCTGCAGATGTGTATTACACCTGGCTGAAAACAAAGGTCATCTTGGCTGAGCCCCTGTCTGAAAGCTGTTCTGTCCACCTGTAAGTGATAGCTGCAGTACTTGGAAGGATGGAAGCAAAATAGAGGTTTGGGGATTTTTTTTTCTCATTTATACTTGCCAGTGGCTCGCAGCGTCTGTCTGCCACAGAGACAGTCTTTGTGGAGGGAAGAGCATTAATAAAGTCTATAGTAAGCATTTTATGAACTGGAGTGCAGCTGTAAAAGGTAAGGCAGTGCATTTAAAGTGTGTCCCAGCCTCACCTCCCCTGCGGTCTCAGCGAGCCGTGAGGGTGTGCAGAGGCTCGGTGCTCCCAGCCTCACCATTGACTCAGATCACCCTCCTTGTAAAATTATTAATGGATTTTAAACCTCTGGGTGCCAAGCATTTTGTTTATGGGCACTTGAGGAAGCTCAGAGTTGCACCTTCCTGCAGCTACTCCTGTCAAGCTGTGAGTGTGGTCTTGGGTGGGACA
The DNA here is from genome assembly GCA_026770055.1 of Myrmophylax atrothorax. Taxonomy (NCBI): domain Eukaryota; kingdom Metazoa; phylum Chordata; class Aves; order Passeriformes; family Thamnophilidae; genus Myrmophylax; species Myrmophylax atrothorax. The sequence continues at coordinate 12,006,432 of JAOXXN010000252.1, forward strand.
AGTGGCATTGTGCCAGTGATGTGTCCATGTTGGCACTGTTCCCATAAATTCCAAACACTTTAGGGCACTGTGGTCTTGCTGGCCACGGGGTGGGCAGCAAGAACATGAGCTGCCTCCGAGATACACCTCTGAGCAGCAGAGCAGAGTCCCCAGGCTTTGAGGAACAGCGGAGTCTCCGATCACTCATTGATGTGTCCCTGTAATCCCCTGTGACACCCTTGTTGAAGGCCACATGTGGTTTAAAGTGGCAAGCGAGCTTTAAACGTGAAGAATGGGAGGTGACAAGAGGTCTGCCTGGATCACGAATACCCAGCCTTGAGGATGGGGAGAATCTGGGGGGAAAATGCTTACTTGCAGAATGGTTGCACGCACACTGCCCGGCTCCCGGAGCTGCCGTGTCTAGACAGAAAATACAGAAAAGCAGGTTGTGCCACTTAAATGTGGTGTCTGAACCTGTTAGTTTGAAACGTATTCTGGAATAAAAATTATGCAAAATTAAATTAGTGTGACCTTGCTTTGCATTTGGAGGCGGAATGTGCCCATCTTGTAAAGCCTCATGCATTTATAACACTTCCCTTGGGGAAAATTACAGAGAGAAATGGAATGAGGTCTCTTCTAATTGAAAAGTGACAATGATTAGGAAGCCAAATACAAAATGTGTTGAGGGTTTTTTTTCCTTGTTTTGTTGTGTGTGTGTTTTTAAGAATGCCAGTAGAATTATAAATTATGTGCTTTGCAGTTTGGCTTGTCTTTCATTCCCCAAAGGCTTTTTATTAGCATAGCAGCTGAATTGCACTTGTATAATAATGTATTAACTCAAACTTTGGGTTTTTAATGATCTTTCTTCATTAGTTTGACTGAGCTGCTTGGATAAAATCTGACTGAGTATATCCAGCTTTTCAGTGTGTTTGGTTTGTTTTTCTCTTCTGCAAATGAAGCCCATGAAGACAAGTTAAAACAGAGGGAGAGTTGGCAGAAACTTTGGTGCCTCGAGTGGGAATGAGTCTCCTGAAACTTGAAAAGCACAAATTGAGTGTGTGGGCCTTTCTTTGGTTTGGTTTGACTTTTATTTTATTTTTTCCAAGGGCCAGATTGGGCAACATGAGTGTTCTTGGGATTAAAGCTCATCCCTGCATATGGGGTGGGTTTGCTTCTGGGCATGGCGAGGCTGGGCTGCTCCTCAAAGCCTGGGCTTGGGGTAGAGATGGGGCAGGAGGAGCATCCCTGCTGGAAAGCAGAGTCCCCTTTGTTCTGGTAATCATCCTGTGACTTCCTTTTGCACCTGTTGGAAAGTGTTTTGTAGTACTCCAGTCACAGGAGTTCCAGAGCACTGAATGGGGATGGATGAGACCACAGGCATGTTGTCCCAAATCCTGACAGAATTTCCACCCTTTCTTCTGCTTGAGGCTCTGCTGGCTCTATGTCTGTGTGTATGTGCAGGGAGCCTGGTTTAGGTCATTTGTGACACATCTTGTGTGTGTTCCTTCCTAGGAAGGAATTAGGGCAGCACTTCCTGATGGCCAAAACTTCACCTGGGTCACCAAAGTGCCAGAACCAATTTAGCAAGGTTTGGTTCATTTAAGGGACCTCTCATCCTAGGAAAGAAACTTTCCTTTACAATTACTTTGCTCTTGTTTTCTTCAGAAATACCTTTTTTTAACAGAAAAGGAAGTTTTCCATCACTGGCTCCATTTATATTTTTCCTTGTGTTTTCTTACCGTGGCCAAAGCACATGGTGCATTTGAGGCTGAAGTGACTCATCTTCCTAAAAACTTTTGGGGTTTTTTTGGTCTAGTTTTTTACTTTTCCATAATAAATTCTGAAAAGAACAGGCTCTGCAACGTGTGGGCTCTGCTGCCCACGGGGAGGGGAGGCTCAGGGGCTCTGTGTCAGTGCCTCTGTGGGGTCTTGCTCTTTGTGGGTGACCTGGAAAGCACCCAGAGGAGCTGTGGGGCACTCTGGGCCTGGCTGAGGTGCTGGGGCTTCACCCAGTCTGATGCTGGAGGTCAGCAGGGATGCTGTCGCTGCCTCAGTACAGCTGGCACTAGGATATGCCTTTGGATTTTGTAGGGACACTCCTACCTGGCAGGGTTGACATGGGAAGAGTCTTTGTGCTTTTGTTTAAAATGGTTTTGCTCAGTCCTCTTTTCCCAAGGGTTTGGGTTTTGGGCTGTTTATGTGTCCGGTCAGTCTGGGTTGTGTTTAGAAGCAATGAGCTCCTGTTTCAGCCAGTTCCCCCAGCACAGGGCACCAGTGGCAGCTCTTGGGTCTGGTTGCCTGTCATTCCCAAGGGTGAGCCATGCTGCTTTGGGGATGGATCAAATTGCTGGGAATGTAGGGTTTTCTTAACATGCTCTTCCTCTCACAGTGGCATTGGGCACCTTTCTGGGGTTGCTGTGAAAGACCCAGAGCTTATGCTTTAAGATTCCTTTAGCTAAAAGGCATTTTTGAGACAAAACTCCTTTGCAATGTTTGGCTTTTAGTCCCTCTCTTCCCACCCCATGTGCATCCTTCTGGTAGGAGGCAGCTGTGTTTAGGGGTGCTGCAAGTGCCTCATGCTTCGAACTCGAAGTGCCAGATAAGGCTCCTGCTTTCAAGGCATAATTCTGCTTTCTGCAGGTGGTGGGCAGTGGCAGAAATAGCTGCTGTTTAGCAGAAAGAGCTCCAAGGTAACTGGCAGCACTTACCACCTGGACTGTTTTCTTGACATTTATTTGCTTTTACTGGCACTCAAATGCCACCTGTCAGGAGAAAACTTTCCATAAAAAAAAAAATAAATTTGCCTGACTCAGCAGAAGCCACCCCAGCTGGTGCCAGTGGTGTGATGCTGCCCTTGGAGGTCTGCTGGGCCTTGCTGTGGATATCCAGATATATCCATGTGTGTCTGCATAGATTAAATACAGATGGCAGCGTCCATGGTAGCTCAGGGCACAGCTACCCTAAACTGGATTTTATAGCTGTCCCTACTGAGAAGCAAACAAAGTGTAAATCCCCAGAACTATTAAATGTTGCTGATCTGGCCCCTTCTTTATGCTGGGCACTGGAGTTGCTGCTGCCCAGTCTTGGGCACAGCAAGCCCTGGGCATTGCTGGCACGAGGAGCCTTGGGGGCAGTGACTGAGTGGTTTGGGGATGGCCGGTACTCCCTGGCTGCCAAATGCATGGAAATAACGACCCAGTGAGTGCTACATTTGCCTCTAGTACTCAATTTTCCTGAGCCTCAGAGAGGTGTGAGGAATTATTTCCTTAGGAAATTCTAGGAGTGGCTGCTTTCTGCCTCCTGCCAAGTGTCTGCAGAGTTAACCGGATAGTCTGTTGTTTGCTTGTTCTTGTTTGTTTGGAGGGTTTTTGGCAGCTTTCCTTTATGCCAGTTCAAGCCACTCAAGCTGCCACTGTCAGCTGGCCGAGCCCTGAGCCGAGGGATGTCTGGAGCTCCGGGATGTGGCCCCGTAGGAGACGCATCGCACCCATCTGGCGTCTCACCGAAAAGCAGGAGGTCTCCCCGCCTGCTTCCTGTGGCGGATGGGCAGTGCTGGAGAGAGGGGGCTGCCAGTGCCTGCTGTGCTGTGCCATCCCCTGGGGCCCCACTGGGACCCCCTTGACAGAGGGGATGTGTGCCTGGTGTGGGGATGTGCCACGAAGGATTCCAGTCCGGTGCTCTCTGGAGGAAGGAGTGGTGGTGATGGGAAGAGAATTGCAGAAATTTCGCTTGCATTTAGCTAAATTGTTTCATGAGGGTGAATTATGCTGGTTCATGGCTCCATGCCCCCCCTGAGTAAGTCACTGGGATGCTCCTGGTTTTTGTACCTGGCAGTGGGGACATCCAGTACACTGCAGCCAGGAGGGCTTTGGGAAGTGTGTCTGTGTTGTAGCTTGGAAACACTCTGCTTTGTAGACAGTCGTTAAAGATCCCTCCTAGAGATTGTTCTGTGACACTGAAAAAGTGAATTAATGAGGGTTTTTTTAAGTAAGTAGCTGTGCTCAAAGCACACAGTGCCCACGGAGCACGTGTGAGAGCTTTAAGGGGAAGGATGAGTGGTGTGGGCAGCGTCTTGGCCACATCAGCTGTTCTTGTGCTCAGTTACATGTTGCTTTTCCTGATGGCTCAAAGTTTGTCTGTCTGTGTCTCTTGCAGCGGAGTTGGAGTTTGTACAGATAATCATAATCGTGGTGGTGATGATGGTGATGGTGGTGGTGATCACGTGTCTGCTGAACCACTACAAACTCTCTGCGCGATCCTTCATCAGCCGGCACAGCCAGGGCAGGCGGCAAGACGAGAACCTCTCATCAGTAAGTCACACCCTGCTCTTCCAGCCATCAATGCCACGTTATCTTTGGCCTTGGCATCATCTGTCTCTCAGTTATTGGAGGTGGGAGAGGCTTTTAGGGGTGCTTCTGGCTCTTCAGGGTTCTGTGTGTGCCAAGTTATGGGCAGCCACAGCATCTGCCTTTGCCCTGAGCTTTGCAATTGGGATTTTACATCAGAAAAGTAACTGCACAAGCCTGTTCTTGGCATGTCCTGTTCTGAAACCACCATGTACCCTCAGCTGATTGGGGCTCATATGCCTTGTTTTAAGAACCCCAAACTATTGAGTCCTTTACTGTAGTTGCAGAGTCTCAAATGGCTATATGAGAACCTGCTGCCTGCCTTGCACAGGATAGGAAATCCTGAAAGGCTTGCTCCAGTTTTCACCAGTGCTAGTGGTG
>JAOXXN010000252.1:12020265-12041220 GCA_026770055.1 Myrmophylax atrothorax
AACAAGTTTGTTTGCTACAAAAAACAAATACGGTTACCTCAGCAGATTTTGGGTGGAATATGCATCACATGTTTAAAACTGAGCAGTGAGTAAGGAGGTGGCGTGGGGACCAGAGGTTGTTAAGTAACAGGATTGTCTTGTCACAGGGTGTCGCCTGGACACCAAACCCCATGGAAAAGTCAGGGAAGTGGGCAGAGGCTGGACAGCCATGGAGGGGTAGTGGGAGGGGGTCTGAAGATGCAGTGCAATTGAACCCAGCTTTCATGCTTGGAAGTCCCCAAAATTTCAACCAATTCTCTTTTTTTTTCTTTCCCTCCTCCTTCCCCAATCCACTCCCAGTTTGAGCTTTTATTTCTCAAGTGTCACCCCAAGCTCTGCATTTGAGTGAGCAGTTTGTTGAGTTCCTGGGTCCAGTTTCATTTACCTCTTCCTCTAGTTTGGGGAACTTAATGAGTGTGAAACAGGGTGGCTCATCAACACCAAATTTGTGTTGCAAACGATGCCTTTCAGCCCATCCATGCACAAAACCCGAGCTGCCACCTGTGCCCAGGCTGGTGCAGCCCTGGTTGAGGGGAGCCCCAGGTTGTCCCAGGCAGCAGGTGCAGCTCCTTGATGGAGCCAAGTTGTCACCTTTTGTCTTTTCTTTTGTCCATGCCTCTCTTTGCAGTCCCAAGAACTGTGTATTTCAAGTGCAGATACCAGACCTTGGGCCCAGATCAACTCCAAGTTCTGAATGTTTAGAAATAATGGTTTGTTCTTTTTTATTATTATTATTGTTGTTGTTGTTATTGTTATTATTATTATTACTATTTAATGTTACTTTTTGCCTCGGGGTCCATTTGTTCCCAATTCCCACGTCCTGTATTGCCACCAAGGCAGAGATTTTGCTTTGCACACCCTTGCTGATGTCCCGTTCCCTCTGGCCTTGGTGCAGCTCAGCAGAGAGCGGTGCTAGAGCTGGGCTGTGGCCCTGCTCCACAGGTGTCTTGCAGCTTCCAGCAGAGAGATTCAGGCCCCTTAAAAGTGATTTATTTTTAAATGAATTCAGAAGAGACAAGGCACTACTAATGCTTAGCAACCTCGTGTCCTCCCCTGCCTTTTTGCTCGGAGTTTTAAGTCACGTTAGCTTTAAAAGGGGTTGTTCATCTTGCAGAGTTTCTTAGCTTACAGTATGGCAAACAGCATTCTTAAAGTGCCCCCAGATCTTAATGGCCTGGAATGGAAACGTGTCTTTCTGGATCTGGATGGGGAGAAAGGATGGGTTTCATTTGGGGCTGACACTGGTAAAATGCGTGTTCCCTTCTCAACCCTTGATTTCACCACTTTGAAGATTCAGCTTTACTAATCCAGTGTGTTGTTTCCATAAGTGTTATGAAATTCATTCTGTCTTAAGTGGGGGTCTAAGGATGTCCAGTTGCTTTCTGGAGAATCACCCTTTTGTGTGTGTATTGAACTATGAAATTGCACTAACTGCTATATGAAAAAATAAAGAAAAGCCCAATGTTTTTACTAAGGATCGGGAAAAGACTGAATCAGATGTGCATTAACAGTGCTAGGCCAGAACAGAATGAATTTTTAATCTCTTCTCTGTACCACTCAGAGATTTTCTGTGTACAACACAAAGCTACAAAAAACAAAAAGAAGTTTTCCAGAAACCGCGCTTCAAATTTTTGCTGTACTATAGAAGCTCATGAAGGACAACATTAAAGTCCTAATTTGCCTGCCTTATAGACACATTTCATTGTATTAATATTTTCTTAAACTTCCAGTTGCATTGCGTTGGCTTTGGAGTTTGTTATAGGCAGTCCTGTATCCTGAGTTCTGTTCAATTTAAACTTATGTAAACTATTGACAGCACATGCAATGCAGTACTTATCTATATTTTGCTGTTTTAGTATGAATATGTACTCTGATGCCAATTTACAAAACTCTGTTGTAAACGCTTCTTGTGTACCAGTAACCGATAGTGGCAATTATATGTCATTCTAAAAGCTGCAATACTTATACAATAAATTTTACAATACTTTGGAAAATCTGCCTTCACCTTTTGCTTTGTTACCCGCCCCCCTCCCAAAAAAAAAAATCAATTTGTCAACACAATGTAATTTCAAAAGCTCTTCCTGTTTTCTTTCCGAATGTTGGAAAATGGATCTGCTCAGTTTTGGGTATTTGTGTGGGTTTCCCCCTCCTTGTTCTGAACAACCACCCAGCCTCTGTATTGCCCACCGTGTTTTCCCCTTCAGCTGTAGCTGGTTCTGGTGTATTTGCATGCTCAGTCCATGTGTGCCTGTGTGTGTGTACAGCTCTGTTTCCTCCTGAGTAGATCAGGTGGTGCAGCTTTAACCCCAGAAGAAGCATCCCTGGTTTGCACCATCATGTCCAACACTTGCGGTCCTGCCTTTCAGCCAAGAACGTCACTGATGGTCAGAAGGTCTTAACTTGAATAACGTCAATCAACAAGAACTGCGTAGATTGACTCAAATCCTAAGCACAGATAATTCGTGTGACTTTTTTTCCTTTCTGAGACTGTGGTCAAATTGCAGTGATCACATTAAAGTGATTGAAAATTTCACTGTTTGCAGGGCGTTTTCTTTTGTGTGTCTGAAGGATGGATGTCCTGTAGATTCACCCAGACCTTGGGTTCCCTCTTGGGACTGAGGAATGCATATTCATTAATCCCTGGACTTTGTCTGAAGGTCACCAGCTCTGCCCAAGCCCTTGGTGCCCCCCAGCCCTTCTCTCTGGATGATCAAACCCCTCAGTTTCAGGTGGCAGCACTGTTGGGAGTGGCCCCTGGCTTTGACAAGTAGCTCCTCCAGCTGCTTTGGATGGGCAGGTGGTGGACCCTTGTCTTTAATGTGGGTATGAGGAGCTCCTGTAGACTTCACTGGGAGGTGGGGATGCTCTGCCCAGAGAGTTACTTGCAACACAACCCCGAGCTCGTGGCCAGCTGGGAAAAAACCACTGGGTTTGACTAAAAGCAGCTTAATTGCAGCCCAGGGAGAAGAACCCCAAATCCAGCCCTCTGGCTCTGATTCCTGAACTGTACCACTTGCCTCCCAGTTGTGGTTTACTTGGTGGGATTCCTGGTGTCCATTGCTGCTGGAGAGATGACCCAGGGTGATGCAGTGCTGGAAAGCTGCTGGCCTTGGCTGGAACTCTTCCCCAAGGTAGGAAGTCAGGTGTTTTTAACATGGTGCTGATGCCAATGGCCCCAGTGTTGGCTCAGGTGCCTCCAAACCCTTTTTCCCATCTCATGCACAAAGAAATGCCAAAACACTAAATTTCTGAGAGCAGGCAATGCCCCTGCCCCACCCTCAGGATCACAAATATCCAAGGGGGATACATTCCCCTTGCTCCAGGCACGGCGAGGCAGAGAAAGGATAGGATTTGGTTTGAACCACTATTTCGAAATGACATTTTTCATTTTTGGATTCACAGCTGAAATCAACATCTTTCCACAGAAAATGGGAACTCAGCTGAAACCACATTTTCCAAAAGGGAATTTTTTTAAATGATGGAGGGGAAAAAAAGGGCAAGTTAAACCCGTGCAGTGCGTGGGAATGGGCAGGGAGATGCTGTTACTAAGCTACCTTTCCTCAGCTAATGAGGTGATCTGGGGACGCTGCAGCAGCACTGATTGGCAAAAGATTATTTTTAACTTTTTTTTTTTTTTTTTGCAACTCAATGGAAGAAACAATTTTGTGACTTTTGGAAACCCCAGGTGGCATAGCCTTTCATTTTAAACAGATTTCTGTGCTGCAAATTGAATGGGTCTTAAGAAGTAGGGTTCAGACTTCCCCTCCTGGCATGAAGCTCTTTTGGCAGCTCTTGTAGCCTTCCCTGGTGCACTTGCTGGAAGGTGCAAATTTCATTTTCAAAGAATCAAAGCTTTACAAAAGCACTTTTCTTTTGTTGTTTTTTTTCTCCATATTTTATCTGTTTGTCCTAACCCAAACTCTTCCTCTCTGCCTGCCACCTCCCCTCTGCCCTTGCTCTCCTGTTTCATTCTCCACCTGCATTTAGTCTGGTTTGTGCCTGGAGGGCACAAAACTTCCCTGGGGCTTGTTCAGCTCCAGTACTGGTGCTCAGGATTTGGGGTTCATCCCACCAGTGATTCCCGAGATGGCTTTGAGTGGGATGCTTTGAGATGGGAAACCTGGAGTCAACCTCTTGCTTTTTACCCTGCTCAGGCTGTGTTTCCCACAGGTTGGTTTGTTGGAGGCTTTTTCTCCATGCTGGCCCCAAAGCCCCTGTGCAGGCAGAGCCTTGTCTCACCACCAAGGGAAGGCAAGCCTTGACCAGGGGCAGAAACCCCCTGTAAAGTGGCTGCAAAGGCAGATTCTCCCCCACCGTGAGGGCTCCAGTGATGGGTTTCTGTGAGATTTATTAAGAAATCAACGTGCTCTCGCAGGAATCCTGCTGTTGACTCTTCCAACTCTAATGGGAATTTACTCCAAACATTTGCTGCTAACCTTTATTTTCTTTTTTTTTTTCTGTAAAAACATGTAGAAAATCCCACTGCTTTGGCGTAAAACAGGATTGTATAACCGTGTTAGTAGCAAAAGCAAAAGACTGGGGAGGAGAAAAGAGGAAGTAATTCCTGCCTTGTGCTCCCAGACATGATCAGGCTGCAAAAGCAGTGCCCACGATTCCCTTCATTTGAGGTCTGATTGGGTGAAAATTTCTTCCCTCTTTCCCCATTTCCCTTGCTCAGGAGCCCTGCAGACAACTTGTTCCTATCCTTGGAACCCAGTAAGGAACACTCAGGGGTTTTGCTTGGTGAGGGGGCAGGTGTGGGCAGGCACGGAGCTGGCCCAGATGGGATCTTTGTCCCAGGTGGGAACAATCTTCCCTTGGCCCAGTAGGCAAATTTAAGCAGCTCCAGGGAGGGTGATGGTTTGTCCTGGGATTTTCTCTGCTCCTCTGCTGAGTAGGAGCTGCAGGAGTTTCTGCAGAAGGTGTTTCCTGAGCACTCTGCAGCTGTGGAAGGCATGGCTGGGATTTGATTTCGTGATGCCCCAGGTTTCTAAAGCTGCCTGAGTGATGTGAAGGGAAGATAAACCTGAAAGAGCAGCAATCTCTTTTTGAGGTGAGATTATGATTTATGGCATTTTTAAGGGTACCCAAAACTGGCTTTCAGGCTGTTGTGGAGCCAGATGTTGCCAGAGCTGTAGGTGTGCTTTTTCTTCATCTGTGCCTGCAAGTACATTGATCATGGCAGCTCCAGGGCCTCCTCCCTGTCTGCCTTTCCCTGGAGGAACATGACCTGCTGCTCCCAGAGTGAGTGGGGCTCACTGACAGCTGAAGAACAGCCCTGTGCTACTCAGCAGGTTGGGTTGGTGGCTGCACTGCATCTTGAGCTTCCACCTCATGTCCAAACATGGAGACCCTGCTGTCAGGTAAGACTGAGAGGTGCATAAATGAAATTCAGAGCTCTGGCTGACCAGACTGATGGTTCTGGACTAGGCAGAGGAGAGGTGACATGAAGCTCTCCTTGCAGTGCACTTGGAGCGGGGTTTGCAATGCAGAAAATGTGGGAGGGCATTGACTGCTGGTCAGGATTCGTTGGTTGTCGGCTCCTGGTGGGTGTTCATTCCCCCCTCATGCAGTGCTCACTCTTGGTTCAAATGCACATGGTTGCCTTGAGATTGATTGTTAACAGCAGCAATAAATCACAGTCACAGCAGCCAGAGGTGAGTTTTGGATGCCAGTCAAAATGTAGCTCCTCAGAGTATTTATCTCTGTGAAGGCAGGGAACCTGGACATTGAAAAATTGGATCAACGTGGCTCTGTGAAGCTGCATTTGATTAAGGGAGTAACTCTGCAGGACAAAGCTATTCCTTGGTGTTGCTGTGCATTGTTAATTAACAGCCTGGCTTTAAAACATAGAGACTGGAGATGTGATTATAAAGCCTCTTCGTGCATCACCCTCTGAGCAATGCACAGCACCAGGGCAGGTGGGTCTGCACCAGGATCCCACCCTCTCCTTTCTGCTGAGGCATAAATGGAGCGTAGAGGTGGGGTTTGCTGCAGGGGAAGCATGGCACATGTGGCATATCTCATTTCCTAATACCACAGAAGCTACTGGGCTACTTTAAAAGACCTCTGAGATGGCTGTCCCTGACCAGGTACACCTGACTCTGAGCTGCTCAGCAGCAGGAGGTGGCAGTGGCTGTGTGTCCCAGCGGTCACTGCAGTGTCACAGGGGGTATGCTCAGTTTGCCAATCTGTGTCCCCTCTGTGCTACCAACAGAGGACAGGCTGTGGACACAGCTCTTGCTCCAAGGCAGCACTGCCAAGTCCGCATCCTCAGTACCTACAGCAGTCAGCTACCTTTTTGCAAGAGGTCTTCACAGTTTTCTAGTACTTGGGCCCTTTAAGATGGGTAAGAATTAAGCATCTAAAACACTTCAGCTCTAAAAGAGTCATGCAAACATGCAGGCCTGCAAGACCAACCCCTTCAGGGTGTTTTGAGGAAGGTGTCTGTAGGTCTGGGTAATCAGCAGAGCTGGTGTGAGTGCAGGGAGGGAGCTGGTTAGGTTTTAAGCTGGGATCAGTGGGAAGGTGATGAGCTGTAAGCACAGGTTCGCTCCAGACAACTTATTAATATGCACACACAGATCTGGTTTTTGTTCCTTGAATCTCAGCCCTGGGCTCTGCAAGGTTCAGATGAGCAGAACCAAGTTAAAAAACACTGAATGACCCTGATGGGCCCAGCTGCCCACCTCATCTCTATTTTCTCTTGAAAGCTGTTGTTTCCCTGTGCTCTGCTGAGCAGGTCTGTTGATTTTCTGTTCTGAGGAGGTTCTCCAAGAGCCTGGCCTGGTGCCCTGCCTCCCTGCTCCCAGGGCAGCCCTTCGTGGGCGTGGAGAAGCCTGAACTAAATATAAGCTGGGGAGGGGAAAAAAGGGGGAGTTGGAGGAGGTAGAGCAAAAGGATCTGTTTATTTTCCCTCTGATCTCTGAGCCCTGTTATGTTTTATTGCTTTGCAAACAGGAGGTCTGGAAAGCTTCCTTCCCTCCTGTGCCAGTGCAGGGTCAGCTGGGTGCATAATTCCTGCACTTGAAGTAAAAAATACTGTGACTAGTTTTACAGTCATGTTGTAAGAGTGACATGAAACTGGGACTCCATTTGCACTCTCCAGGCCAGGTTTTACTGTAAATGCCCAAATAAACTGTTTATATAAACAATTTCACTGTATTTGCTCAGTGCCTGGATACACTTGCACCCTGCTGCTGAGAATTTAGATCTGATGAGTGACCTGTGGCCAAAGGGCTACTTTGGTAGCAGAAAGCCCATCTGGAGGGTGATGCAAGGAGGTGTTTTACATGCAGCAGATCTCAAGGAGGGTGAGGCACCTTCAGAAGGCTCTTTCTTTAGGTATGCAGAAGGATGTGGTGGCAGTTGCCTATGGCCTGGCAGTGCTTCAAAAGGAACTCTTCCGTTTTGGGGTGTGTGGTGTTTGAGTAGCTGTGTCAGAGAACAAAGGGACAGTACCAAGGAATGTAGTTGAGATTCCTCACCATGTAGAAAAGCCTGGTATGAAGGAAAGCTTCAAGGAAGTAGACCAAATTTAAAAAATTTGTTCAGGTTTACTCAGCTCTTCCCATTCGTCAGAACATGCCCAGCTCCCCGGCGAGGTTTCAGCTCTGAACCGAGATTTCAGACTGAGTCATGAGCAAATGTAAGTGGTTGTGAGTAATTGCTGGAACCAAATGTGAGTTTGGAAAATGGGCTTTGTCTTTTCTCTTGAAGTTTTGGTTTATGGGAAAAGGCAATGGTTTTCCTTCCGTGCTCTGGCTTTCGGTTGGCTGCGTGGGTGAAAGCACTGCCAGGAGTTGCTGCTTCTGCATGTGCTGCCTGTGTGTGGGAGTTTGACACCCCAGGAGACTGTGCTCATTGCTACTTTCTGTCTTGGTCATCAGCTTCTGGGCTGACTTTAGACTTTGAGCAAACAGCACAAATGTTACCCAGCACAAGTATGTGTTGCTTTTAAAAAATGCTGCATTATCAGTCCTACACAGAAAAAATAAACCCTAAGCCCTCAGGGACTGCATCATGTTGCTCTCCGTCCCCACATGCCACCTCTGCTGTTCTCTCTGCTCTTGGGTTCCCATTAACCCAGGACTTGTTTGTGGCTTGAAGACCAAGCTTCAGCTGCACAAGCAGCCCAGTGTTCCAGCCCTGTCCTTTGATGCATTTCAATGTCCTCTCAGCAAAGCCAGGGGTGACACTGCAACCTCTCATCTGCCTTTCCTGGAGATTCCCATTTCTTCTCTTATCTGGCTGAGATACAGGGTGACAGGAGAGGACTTGAGTGGAATCAAAATTGCATTTTAATTGTAAACATTTGTCCAGAAATTAATGTTTCTGAACTAATGTTTCTCTCCAACCAATGTTTTCAGAAACAAATGACTCTCACTAATTATTTTTTCCCCTGTATAACAGGATTTGTACAGGAGGAAAATCAGCCATGCATGATTGAAAATCCCCCTCTTTCAGCAGGTATCCACACAATAATCAACTGATGTGTTTGCTTGTCCTCTGGTAGCTATCATGTCACAAGACTGTCTGGAGGGGGTTAATTTTTCCCCTTTTTTTTTTCCTGTGCTGAGTTACACATTGAAAATCACTATAAACAAGCTTCCATGTCTAATAAGTTTATAATCCCAAATAAGTACCCCATGGGGGAATGTTACTGATGGCTGCCTCCATGGGTTGGAGAGGTATATTTGATACCTTTATACCTCTGAGATTGGTAATTCCACCATTTGTCAGAATGTATTAAACAGTTTTGAGCAACTTCCAAGAGCCTTTTAGCAGCTGATCATCAGCTCCTCTGAAGTGAAGGTAGAAGGTATTTGGTTCCAAAGCCCTTGGCTCTGCTGTGCCAAACCAACAGCCTCAAAACCCCAGGAACCTCACAGAGAACTGACAGTCTGAGGGAGTGGGAGCAGAGGGGAGAAATAAGTGTAAGATAAGTTGTAAAACTGAAAAGCTGTGATTCATTGCTTCTCGTACCAGGCAGGTGAGATCTTGCCCTGCTGCAAACCAGGTCTTGAAGGTGACAACAGATTTCAGTCTCTTCAGGAGGGCAGAAGCAAGTCCTGCACACAGCTGGTGTGCAAATAGGTGTGTTAGATAAGAGAGCTGTGTGATGGTACTAATGAACTTTGCTTCACACAAGTTCCTCCTCCAGAAAGAGCCGTGGTGGGTCCCAACACAGTGCAGGGCTTTACAGTGCTTTGTGTGGTGCTTTGACCTCTCTTACCATCAGCCTGAACAGGCAAAAGCAACCAAGGTTTGTTCAAAAGTAATTTTGCATCAGAGCGCCTCTTGAGGAGGAGATAATCGGGGTTTATTTATTTATTTGTTTGTTAATAAAGCTGCATAACAGAGGATTTCATCATTCCAGCAGTACTGAATGTACCGTGCTTGCAATAATTAATGTCACTACTAATGGAGGATTGGAATTTTGCCCTAATTATATCATTAAGATACATTTCATGCATTTAATTGTTTTTGTAAAATGACAGCTAAGCTCTCCTGCCTCACATTTCCCAACTCAATTACTTCCCATGCAAGGGCAGCCTGCTAGGAATGGCCTCTCACAGTTTTTGCTTTCCAGGGGAAATCAAGTGGGTTTTGGGTAGATATGCCAATACTTTTCAGGTTAGCAAAGCTTTTACGTGCTGTTTGTCAATGTTAGTGGTGAACAGATGCACTGAACTCTCTCTTCTTTGCTGGCCTGGATTTCATGAAAAATAGGAGGGGATGAGGGGAGAAGTGTCAAGAAGAGTCCTGGGAAGAACAAGAAGGTTAGAAGTCAATCACAGGCCTTAATCTCCCACAGGTGCAGCAGGGCATGTAATAAGCTTGGGGAAAACACACCATGTCTGGCCCAAAGGCAGGAGTCTCAGGATCAGGGACTGCAGCCTGAGAGGGGATGATCTTTTCATCTTTCTCGTGGGGCAGCACCAGCCAAGAGGACCTTCCTGTGTAAAGTTTCCTGCTTACTCTTTGAAATTAAGTCACCTCGAGCTGCTGCAAGGCCCAAGCCAGTCCCACACAGCAAGACCTGCCTTCTTGGAGGCACCAGGAGGTGTGTGAATCAGTGTGGGCCAATGTGCTCCAAAACAGGGCCCAGAGCCCTTGGCAATGGTGACGTACGTGGATTTGTTTGGGATGAGTAAACACAGTTTTCACTGGACAGGAATTTATAGTTATGTCTGCAGTTCCCAGCTGCTCAGGGGGATGGGAGGGGTGCCTTCTCTCCACTTCATGCCTTTCTGACTGCAGCTCCCTCCTAAATCTATAATCATTGCTGTATAACTGCCCCAAAAGAAAATTCAAGATGGGGGTGTTTAGGAAACAGAGGAGTGGAGTCTCTGGCTGGAATATAGAAAATATTAAATTGCCTTGAGGAGCATCACCACTGGATTTTTGGACCACCTGAGATTAGCCTAAACTCTCCCAAAAGCCACCCAGGTTGCTCCTGCTGTTTGCAGTGCAGAGCCAGCAGCCCACAGAGTTGTAGGTGCAGTGTCACAAAGAGCAGGTAAAGCAAGTGGAGGAATGCAGGGGGTTTGTGCAGATGGCAGAGAGGGAACCTCCACTCCAGGCAACAGGCACAGCAACTGGTAAATACTTGGAAAACCTTCCAAGTTGTTACTGCAACACTGACTGTGGGAAGCATTGGGGAACAGGCTTTTGTTCTGAGACTGTAACCGTGTGCTGACTTGACGAGTCCTTGACCTCAATTAGTTACGTTTGTTATGTGAAGTCCAGTGGGAATGAAGTCTGCCTCTTTCTTTCTCTTCTTTCTTCCCATCCTTTGTTGCTTGGTGTGTGACAGAGCTGAAACTCGGCCAAGGCACCAAGCCCATTCAGCCCTTGATGGGTTTTGCCCTAACAGTGTCCTGGGGAGTCTGCAGAAGAGCCCTTGGGGCTCTGTAGAGCCACAGACATCAGACAGGAATCCCACATGAGAAATGTCCTGCTGGACTGACTGCATATCCACTTTGCTGATGGGCTGCTTGAAGCCTTGAGCAAGAAGCTTCAGGAGCCTCTTTCTCAAGTGATGAGAGACATTCAAGCACCACGTCCTGGCTGCACGAAGCCCATGGGGGATAATAACTCAGTTACCATTCCTAAAAAGTGCTGTCAGCCCTGAGTGGTCTCAAGCCCCTGGAACACTGGCACACCATGGCCTGTCCCTGCTGGAACAGGGTCCATGCTGCAGTGCCAAGCTCAGGAAGTCAATAATCTTCATGTTGTTTCCTAAGTGAAACAATTGCCTGTGTTTCTACATCAAACCAGACCTCGGAGAGCTTTAGGGTCTCTCGTTGGAAAGATGCTGCAGAAGAACATCAATCCATGTTATACAAACTGGAGAGGAAGAGTTTGAATTCTGATCAAACACAGAGCAGATCATTACTGACTGTGCAGCAGATATTGTGCTGAGCTTTCTTTTTTGTTATATCAGGTAAGGCTCCTTGAAGGAACTGTCTTTTTGATTATTGCTACTTTCAATTAGCCAACAAAAATATCCTTCACAGTTCTCTCTGGGTTACAGACCACTGACTGCTCTTCAACTTTTTGATGTTTTTCTTGAGTTCCTGATGCTAATGGCTGTTGCTGGATTTATCATTAACCTTTGTGGGCAGGAGTGGGGAGGCTGGGTCTGAGCTGCCCATGTTGTGACAGGGGAAAGGAGATGGTAAAACCACTGAGCTGCTCCTCCTTTCCACCCTTTGCAAAACAGGACTAAGCCTGAGGCACTGTGCATTTTTGGCTGCATGTAGAGATGAAACATAATGAAAATACAGATTTACTTCAGAAAGAAGAATCCAAAATTAACCAGAACTTCCTTCTGCCCTCAGATAAATTACATTTTCTTTCAGCTCCTTCCTCCTGACACTTGGGCAAATGGCAGCCTGAGATATCAGAGATACACAGGATGCAAAGAGGTGTGAGAAGCACTGATTTCCACCACACAAAGCAGTGCAATACCATCTCTCATCTTTCTACCAAGAAACTGAGTTTCAGTTCAATTTTGTTTATAGATTCTGTGTCTGGAGTGTTTCATCAATAAATACCTCCCTTCCCAACCCCCTCCTTGCTGTGATTGTTAGTAACAAATTCATGTTGTTTCATTTCAGGTTGTCCAACAAATTTTGGAACACAACTGAGCACCATTAATTGTTGCTCTCAGAATAAAACAACAACATAATTTATCAATGTGGCAGTAACAGTAATGTTGGTATTTCCCAGTCTTGAAATACTTGGATTGGAGATGACAACCTTTTAATTTAAAATAATGGTAATTATCTGTCTGCAAACATGTTTGGTTGCTACGCTCAATATCTTCTTTGAAACCAGCCATGACCAGAAGTCACCATAAGCAACAATACACTAGAAATTCATTTTCCTGGAGACTGTTGCACTGCGTCTGTTGTGTGGGAAAGAAGTCTGATTTTTGTTTTGTTAGGGATTTCAAATTGGTTTGTGGATGGAGAATTTCAAACTTACACCATCAAGAAAAATCAACTGCTTCTATTTAGCTGAATTTGAAATGCTATATGATAATATGAGTGTTTTTAATGCAGTCTGTGTGGGGATACATATATATATATATGTACACCTTGAGATCATTAATATGGAAACAAGGCACTTGCTATATCAAAATGAGAAGGAAACATCAACATAATCCTTCAGGCTTTTTTACTGAAAATTGCCAAATGTTGTTTGTTGAGCACTGCCCAAGCCCAGGGAACAGTGTTTCCTCATGGACCCTCAGCACCATTTGCACCTGCCCTGTGCTCCAGGACCATGGTCAGGGGCTTGGTGAGGTCTCTTGCCCAGCCCCAGCAAATTTGGATTGGTTGGTTGGTCTGGAGCAGGTTTAAACTCTGACTACTAAAATGCATTCAGTCCTTCTCTGGAAAACAAGGTACCATTGCAGGGCAGGAAAAGGATATTTTCAGTTGCATTTTGTACTTATTCCTCCCTTTTTTGTTGCTGGTTTCAAGCACTGCTGCAGTGCCAGCAGGTGAGACCCCTGCCCCAGCTCCCCCTTCCTGCAGAGACAGGGACCTTGCAGTTGGAGTGGGGGAACCACAAAGCACCATCTCTGGAGAGCATCACCAGCAGAAGCAAGAACTACATGAGCATTTTGGACACTTTCTACCCGGATTTGGGGCAGGAGGAGGCAGCAAGAACCTCAAGGATGAGGTGACATCCCACAGCTGGACTCAGGGAAGGATACCTGGTGTCAGGGTGGGGTCCAGCACCAGCTCCATGCAGCCATTTAACATCTTCTCCTTGGATCCTCATTTCAGCGTAAACTATTGAAATTATTCCCTTATGAACTAGTTTCTGTTGTCCTTATTAACCAAGGATTAATTAATTATTAATTAAGCAACTCAGGCTACTTATTAATTCAACTTGTTAATTAAGTATGGGATGCTAACGAGGCAGCTTGTTAATTGAGTTGTCAGGGGGTGGTGAGGATGGGGAGGAGGATTTGTGCCTGGCTCCTGTGGCACAGCCAGGAATGTGGCTCCATGTGGGGCCACTGGTCGTGGGAGCTTCCTGAGCTGGGTCGTGCAGTCACAGCTTGGGAGAAGATTTATTTGTGTTTATTCCTGTTGTCAGCACAAAGCAACCTGTGAGGAAGAGACCCCAGGCCTTGCAGGCCAATATTTCAGTGCTACGTGCAGGGTTGAGCTGTGTCAGATGGGGAAGGACCAGCGTGCCCATGGGATGGAAGTGTGAAGGATGGGATGGAGGTGTAGGGCAGTAGTGGCCTCCTGTTTTGGTCAGTCTTAATGAGGTGCACAAATGGGAATTTTGCTCCTTGAAATGCCTTTTGCCCAAGACAAAGATCTGCAATTTGCAGATACCCAGAGCAAGGGACAGGAGCCCTCTGCTTTGCCAGAGCCTTTGCAGTGAGTGAGAGCAGCATCTCTGGTATGTCTGAGCTATCTGTGTTCTGCCCCAGCTCTGCTCCTTCTGTTTGCAGGGCCAGGCCAGGATCTGCTGAGGATGGAGCTGTGCTCCTGTGTCTCCCCAGAGCTGTGAGGACAAGATCCTCCAGCACTAATACTTTGTGAGATATCCTCATGCATCCTTGCTGCATATCAGTGCCAGGTAGTCAGGACTGGTACAGTAACTTCAGGATGTTTTCTCTTAGAAGTTTACTGATGGGGCATTTCTTGTTGCCAACAGGACTCCAGCATCAGTGGTTTGTTCCACTGCTAATGCCATTCCCCAGGCGAGCTGAAAATAAAACCATTTCTAATCACTTCTGAAAGTTTTGGAAAAGAACTGAGGGAGGGGGGAGAGCTAATGAGGAAAACACACAGCTTTAGAAACAGGAGAGCATTCCCTGAAGTCAACAGAATAAAAAAAATTTTTTTGAATATTCATTTCTACGGAGATTTTTCTATCGCTATAATTAATTTGTCACAAATACCCTGACAAAGCATTTCTGGTGAAGTGATGAAGGCTACAGGCAGAGGTTTACTTAGTCTCTTTTGAAGGAAAATAACTAGCTATCAAATAACTTTAAACTCTTAAAGCTTTTCTGGCTTGATCCTGCTGTCATTAAAGAATGCTACTTGGCTTTGAAGACAGCTAAAGCTTTTGAAAAATTGTTATATGGATTTATTTTTGGTTAATTCAGTCCCCTTCTGATGTATTGGTATATTATCCACAGACACTTTGAGAAGCACAGGATTTTTGTTTTCTCTTCGTGGGGAGGGGGAGAACAAAGCCTTTAATGCACCCACGAGGTTGTTCAGGCTCAGTTCTGCTGGTTTTCCCCTTCCTTTCTGCAGTGATGTCTGGCTATTTGGGATGTTTATCCAAAGCAAAAGATTTCTGACAGCAGCCAAATAACAAATTGAAGGCAAATGCGTCGAAAGACTGAGGCACAACGACATGTGCCTTGCTGGATCAGATCGTGGCTCCCTCTGGGCAGGCCTGGTCAGTTTGGGCAAGTCAAGTCTTCAAGGTTTCCTCCTTTGCCTTTCTACCTCCACAGTAATTGCTGCATGATGACAAGACGTGCTTGCAGGTTCCAGCAAATGACTCAAAGCAACAAGAATATTTGTTTGATGGGAGAAGGGTCAGACCAGATTCTGTATCTATTGCTCACCCCCAGCAGCACCAGTTCAATAAGTCTATTCATGTAAAGAAGACTTCACTGACGTGAGTAGTCATGGCACATTCTGGCCCTGAGTTATTACATGAAACCATCTCAAGCTCAGGAGAAAGCTACATGACTCAGATCTAGCTTTAAAAATAAAAGTTTTAAATCCCAGGTTAAGATGTGCCATTTGGCTCCTACTGAAGTTGGTCTAAAAAGGCTGCACTGAATAATAAAAAAGATCAAGCTTTTGATGTTAAATTGCATGTTCAAGCATAAAATCCAGCCTTGATGATGAAGCTTAGCCTGGCTTATTTCACTGGGGCAAAGGCACTAAACAAGAACCTTACGCTCCTTCTCACTTAGAGGAAATGTCTGTGCATTTGAAAAAGGAAAAAAAAGAAAAGTTTTGACAGATAAGTAATTAGGAAACATCTGGCCAAACCAAAGGCAACAGAAGTGATTCCAATCAAAGGTAGTTCAGTGAAAGCTTTTCATCTCCACTCCAACAGAAACAGCAAACTTAGCACTTTAAAAAAAATAATTCCAACTTCTGATGAAGTGTTAAAAAGTCAGAGAGAGAGAAGTGCAGAGACATCCCCCCTGCACAGGACTGAGGAGGAGGAGGGACAGCACAGGTGGGAGGTGTGTGCCAAGGGCCCCGAGGCAGGGCTGGCATTTCCACTCTCCCGGTGGTTTTGATGGAATTCCCAGCAGCCACATGGCTCCAAGGCTGGCGTGTCACTGCAAGGGCCAGTTCCCAAATGGTGCTGTGGTGTTCCTGCAGTTCCTGCTTCCAGTGGTACCTCCTGCACAGTCTGCTCCATGTGCCCCTACCTGTGGATACCACAGGACAGATGAGGCTTGTGCCAGTGGTTTGTGGCTGCTCTGCATGAGCTGGCCAAGTGGTCACTGCTGTCCTGACAGCCCCAGTCTCACTCCTCTTTCCCCAAAGCTTCATTGGAGCCATGCACAGAGCAATGGAATATCCTCACTGAGGTTTTGGGGTGGGGGATCCTCCCTTTCAGTGGGCTCTGTTTTGCTTGGTGTGGTGTTTTGAAGCTCTTTTCCCACATTTAGTGAGTGCTGATGGTTTCGAGGCTCCATTATAAGAAATACCAGGATTGTGTGAGTGTTTCCTCAGTTAACTGGAAGGACTTTGATGGGCTCCTCCAGAGGAGATAAGTTCTCATGGTGTTCTTGATGTTGAGCACCTGATAGAAACAGTCCTCCAGGCTGTGCTAAATTTCAAACAAGTTTCATTTTGGGGCAAAGTTTTAGATTTTTCTTTAAACTGGCAGGTTTACACGTGTCCAGTCTCTTCAGCCCCCATGGTCCTTCCCATGGCATTCACATGTGGTATCTCAGCAGGGGTTGATGGGACAGCCACCTCCACTCTGCAGCACTCAGAATCAAACCGTTCTGTTGCTGCTTTAAACTGTGCATTTTTATACTTTTTTGTAACACACCAGACTAAAAGCCCAGAGCAAAACTCACTGATCTCAGTGCTCAGCATCCAGCTGCAGCCCTGAGCTCTGCCAAGCAGGGCAGGAGGGGCAGCAGGGCCCCCAGAAGGGACAGGAGCAGGTGAGTTTTGGCAGCGTGTGCCCTTGCCCAGGAGGGGAGGAGGGGAAGGAGAAGATCCGTGCTCCAGCACAGCAGCCATTTTAAGCTGCTTCTTGCACAGCTGGAAATCATTGCAATAGTATCAGCTGCCAAGGGGAGTTAGGAGATTTGGCAGGATTCAGAGGGAAAGAGGTAGCAGCTAAATCATTTGTGAGGAGTAAATGCTGCAAAGACATAGCGAGGGGCCCTGGCTCACCAGTGGTGCCAGCGTGGTCCTGCTGTCCTTTGCTCTGCCCAGTCCCGAGGTATTACAGCACAGGACCCAGCACCCAGAAGGGCTCCATGCTCTGTGAAGGGCACCCACAAGTTTTGAGTTGCTCCTGCACTTCATTGTCCCCAGCACAGACAGCTGGAATACCTTCCAACTGGGATCATTGAATAAGGAAAATGTGCTCTGTAACCTCACTGCAAAAAACGTCCATAAAGCACAAACAGGAAGTGCACAATGTATTCCTTTCCAAATTAATTGCTATTATTTTGATTAAAACACATTATCATATAAATATTTGATTAAGAATGTGATTAAATCTTTCTTGCTCATGAACTGTGACAACTTTAAAGTCCAACCTTTTATAGCTTGGCACCACATCATTATTTTGCTCATTAACTACATTTAATAATTCGATCTCATAATATGCTTTGCCATTTGGAACCTGCCTTTGTGTGCCAAGTTCAAATCAATGCTGTTAGTTATTTGTGCCACTGCAGATAATTAAACAAAAATTAAAAGCAATTTAACCTTGCAGTCTGGCTGTGGGTAGAGGAGTATTTGAGGAGGGGAGTGGATCACAGAGTCAAGGGGGTTCTTTTGCTCTTGTCTGTGTTGATGCAAAGCTGGCCCAGATGAGTGTGTAAGAGTGGAGGTGTCTCATGGGCGCTCCAGTAATTCAGAAAGTGCCTTTCCACCAACTCAAGCCTCTGGGCATCATAAACAGAGGGATCAGACTTGCTGTGGACTCTCATAAGTGATGTGACAGGGTAAAATGGTGAGCAGGTGGGTCTTGGGTGTGCAGGAAGGAGAAGAAGAGCTCCAGCTGAAGCTGCCAAGGGGTCACTGCCAGGGGAGCAGTCTCCCACTCCCTCAGGACACATCTCCCCAGGATGAGGGTGCTGCCCTGGCTCCAGGCTGTTGCTTTTGGGTAGCTCAGTCTGCTGCAGCCTTCTCCTGTCCCTCAGCAGGATCAGGCCCTGGCAGGCTGTCTGGAGGCAGAAGGATGCCCCTGTCTCTTCCAGCTCACTCCAAACAGCCAGAGTCCACTTTCCTAATTTAAACCACACACAAAAGCTTGCCTTACATGGTCACGGATGCTATTTTTAGGTCTGCCAATTAATCCAGCTCCGTTTGAGCTGGATTAGAAATCACATACCCCCTTAATTATAGGTGTATAAACTCCAGACTGGCAGCTGTTTTGACATTCTCAGCTGGGAAATTTGCCCTAAACAGCCGCCCCCCTCGCCGGCTGCGGTAGGATCGCGGGCTCGGGGCTGCCTCCGTGCCCATCTGCCACGATGGCACCGCGCCTGCTCCCGGCGCGCTTGGACGCCTGCCCTGGGACACAGGTGCCAGGCAGCAGTGAGCTGCCACGGGCACCCTCCCTCTTCCTTTTTTTTTTTTGGTCTTGTCCCCCTGCAGGAAAATCTCCCCTGTGTCCCCCAGGCCTTTTCTTTCCACTGAAGACATCTGCCAGGAAAAAGAAGATGAGCAGGAGCCCATGCCAATGCGGTTCCCTGGTGGTGTCTCCATTGGGGGCTGCAGGATGTGCCTTCCCCACATGATGGGCAAAGGGGCCAGCTCCTGTCACCACCAGGCATAGAGCCAGGGCTGCCAGCCTGGCACAGCTCATGGTCCCACATGCAGCAGAGCCAGCCCATGTGGGGCTGCCCATGGCACTGCCCTGTGCCCATGGTTAATGCAGGAGCCCGTGCCATGGGGCTGCTGTGGCCCCCAAACCATGCAGGGGCACACAGGCTGTGCTGGGGCTGTGAGTGACCCCCCAGCTGTTGCTCTGGGTGCTCCAAGCTTGGCACGTTGCCCCTCCATGCCTGGGTTCCTCTCTGGGGCAGGGACACCCAAGTGAGTAATTGCCTTAACTTATTTTAATGTGGCTGGGTGAGATTCTGAAGGTGAATGTCCACAGAAATGCCCATTTCTAACCCTGCAGTGCTGAACAGTGGTGGGTTTCTGGTGAGAGCCCACTGAGACCTAAAGCAAAGAGCAAAAGGGGAACTTCAGAGCAAGTTCCATGGTGACCCTCACTGGGATGGGGCTGTATCCAGCCCAGAGGCAGGAACTGCGCTGGCACCGAAGACCAACTTGTGGCACTTCCCAGGGCTCTGCGTGTGGGGCAGGGCAGGACCGTGTTACTGAGTCCCGATCCCACCCAGGGACGCTCCCAGTGCAGCTGCCGGAGCATCGCTGCTAATTGTGGCTGTGGCAGCCGGGAAGGTCCGGGCCTGAGCCATACCTGAGCAGTGAGCTAATGCCCAGCACTGCTGGGACAGTGCCACCCCCCACGGGAGGCTCCTCGAGGGTCCTGCTCCAGTTCTCCATGGGTTTAATGCCTGGTGGACATCTTATTTCTTTTCCTCTTCCCTGGTAGCTGGACACTGGACAATAGTTGGCATGAATGCTGTTTGATCCTAACAAAAGCTTTTTTGTTTCAGTGTAATATCAAATGCTTTTGAGCCCAGTGAACAAAGTGCTCTCTTGCTCGGGCTCCATGACGCTTCTCTCCTCTTGTCTTCTGGCAGTGCCACAGCACTAGCACAGGACGTTCCTCTGTCCTTTTCCTGAGAATCTCACTGCACCTCTTGAATCACGTTTACTTTCGTGTTTATGTTAAAGTCTGGCATACTGCATCCTATGGGATGGCTCACCAACCAAGCACAGGCACCAAAAGGAGTTTTCCATTGAAGCTGCAGCAATATACATTTATTAATCTTATTTTCCACTGCCCATCAGGGGAAAAAAAAGCAGTCAGTGCTACTCCTGCCAGTGCTGCCCTCAGAGAGGGAGAGGTTTAATGCTGTGTTGGGGCATCTGGCCGTTGCCTTCAAGCAAAGGTCTTTCTGGGCACAAGCAGGGTGGAGGGTTCTGTGGGGAGGGTGCTGCTCCCCCTGTCCTAGGGCTGCCCTGAGGGATGGTTTATGAAGCCATGGGCCAGGGCCAGTGATGGGGGCAGAATGAGCTCATTTTCCAGCTCAGCTCCGCAGCTGCCTAAGACAGGTCAGCTCTCCCAGCTGACAGTGACATCCCAGTGGTGCTGGAGGAGCCCTGGGCCACTCTGGGGCCCATGCAGGAGGCACAAGGACAGCCACACACTGCTGCCAGCTCTTGCTTCTAGGCAGAGAGCTGGAAGGGAAACACATGAATATTTCCCAAGCTTTGCTCCTGCTGGTTGGACCATCAATGCCCTGGCAGGGCATCAGTCCCACCTGTGACTCTACAGAGCTGTTTGGAAAGAAACACGAATCTGGCAGCAGCCAAAAAGGGGAAAGTGGAGGTACCTGATTTTATGGGCTTTGGAAATTCATAAAAGCTTTGGTGGAGTTCTGGGAGAAGGCTTTTAGGCTGTTCTGATCTGAACCACTGGCTCTGGGGGGTGGAGCTGCCTCCTTCGCCTGCCTTGCCCCAGCTTTTTTTGATGGGCACGAGCTTTCATTGCCCTTGTTCACTGGAGCAAAGGGGAGGTGGTCCCAGAGCCCATGATACCCCTGCCCCTGGTCCCCACTGTCAGTCACATCACTGGCACAAGCCCCTGTTCTGCAGGGCAGCAGAGCAAGAATGCAGGAATGTTGGAACAAGAAAGCAGGAAGGTTTCGTGTCAGACAGAGGATTCCCAGAGTGACTCACAGGGCAGCAATTCTGCCCAACCTCATCCTGCTGCTACCAGCCAGGACATACCTGTGGTGGATTCCTGATGGTGGGGGATCTGCAGCTCCCTGACATGCTTGGCCAGGACTGGGCTGACCCATCCCCATGCTCAACCCTAATCTCCCTTGACTTTCTCTCAGCTCAAATCAGAGCAGTGTTGCTTCCAGCCTCTTACCTTGCCATCAGTGGTGACTGCAGCAAAGACTGTGGAGGAGTAAGGGGACCATGCAACATCCCCTACAGCAGAATTCAGATCATAAATAAACATTGGAGTCCTGTAAAAAAAGGGGGGGGGGGAGAA
>JAOXXN010000252.1:12046521-12059312 GCA_026770055.1 Myrmophylax atrothorax
CGCTGGGTTCATACATGCAGGTGAAATGTTCCTGGACCAAAGTACAGCCCATACAGCCAGCTGCAAGCAGGAATCCAACACATCAGAGAACAAACACGTTACGCCAGCGGGTGAGCTGGAGCTGCATTCCTGAGTGTTTTTTGCCTGGCGTGGGTGTCTCTGGGATAGAGTTGTCGATGGGGGAGCTGCCAAGTGGCCCCTTCTCTTAATTAAAACAAATATGTAGTTAGGCTTTGCCAGGTGCAGTGTTAATTGGCACAAAGAGATACATTCACTTATTTTAGAGCTGTCTCTTTTCTGTAACTGCTGGTTGCATTTTTGTGGTCAGTCTTGTGTTCACCTCCTTTTGCACTGATTCCTGTCCTGCTGATGGAAGTGTTGGGGGGGAGGAACCTCAGGAGGGCTCTGGTCTGGTCTCTGAGCTGTTGCCAGGGCTGCTTTGGGTCTCCTGTGTTGTGGCCTGGGAACCTCCAAGGACAGAACCTCCTTGGCCTCTTGGGCAGCCTCACTGCTTTGCACCAACCCTCGAGGAGAAACTTTCCTGATGTTCACCCTGAACCTTCTCAGGTGCAGCCCATTGTCCCTTGGCACATCCCTCGCACCACGGGATGTGGTGGCTCTGCTCTTCCAGCCTTGCCAACCCACTCTGGCTGGGTTCCACCTTTGGAGTAGTTGGAGTGAGGCAGGCTGGTAGGTCTGGGAGTTGTGTTTTTCCAAAGAAATACTTATTTTTCCATAAAAACAAACAGTGCTGGCCTGGGTTAGTCCTGAGGTCTGCTTAGTCCCTTCCTCATGGGTAGGACACTGCAGATGTCCTATGGCTTGGAAATGAAACCTGTCCCGAGAGGAAATGCCTTCCTGGTGCCCAGCTGGGCAAGTCTGAACTTTTCTATCCTTTTTTAAAACATTTATTTTTTAAAATGTGTCTTATCCACCATTCCAGCTGAAGTCAGAGTGGTGAATTCTGCTGGGAAATGGGGTTTGGATTTGAGCCTTTCCTCTGTGAGCTCCGGAGGGGTGGTGGATCTTATCTCCCTTCAGTCTCCCTTGGCAACATCTATTTACATGGCTGCACAAGCTGCTGAAATAGTTACTTCACCATAGTCTTTTGTTTTGTTTCATTGGAAACCAATATTTTGGCCATGTCAAGGCTTGAATTCTTTTGTGGCATGTTTAATCCAGGTTTGATGGCTTGCTCTGGTCCCAGAGGTAGAAAACTGAGTAGAAATAAATACAGGGAAGGAACTGATGGGTTGTAAAAGAAACTGGGGTGGGAAAAAAAACCCCATTGAAATATCAGCAATTTGGCAGAAAGCCTATGTAATTTTTTTTATTTTATTTTTTGCAATATGGTTCATGAGACTTCATGAATCTCTGTTTAAAAAGGAGGGAGATAGTTTCGAAGCCTGTGATGGCATGGTCAAATCATTAAGGAAGTTCTCACTGACTGAAGGATTTGGGGGTTCTGTGCACAGCTGACAGGGATTAGCCCATCCTGCAGGCTGGGGATGTTCCTGGTTCTCTATTTTTCCTCCTGACTGGTGGCAGCAGCATGGGACAGTTTCCATGGGTGTTGTCTCCTTCAGCCTGCAGTGATGGGGACCTTGCTGGTGGTGCTGGCCTGTGAGGTGGCTTCTGGTGCCCACACCTCCTTCACAGACACGTTTTGTGAGCTAACAGCACCCAGCTGTCCCTGTACTCAAGGTGTACCCCTGAACTCTGAGTGTCTTTCCTCCCAGCTCCTCTGCCTTGACTGTTTTGACTATAAGTTCTCTGGACAAGGAGCTTTTGGTGGACAAGGAAGGTCCTATTCATGTGTGGGGGTGCTGCTGTTTCAACCAACCAAAGCAGAATTTGTGCTGTAGCTGAGCAGCCTTTGCCTAATTATGGGAGTCTGAAGGAGAATTTCACTTACTGCCTTATCAGCCTTATCTGCTTCTCCCCTGAAGCCAAAGCAGTGACGAGTGTTTTCTTCTCATTTATCTGTGTACCTGCCTTAGCAATTGGCCAGAAGAGATGGGGGATACTGGAGATCTCTAAACAAATCACTTTCTTCTGATGTGCATAATTTACTAAGTTATATAAGGAATTGATTTTCCAGATTGCTTATCAGCCTGGATAGGACATTGCTGCTCCCATTGCAATGCTCACACACAAATCTAAGTAGGACCTCTTGGAAAGCTTTTATCTGGGTTTGATTTCTGGAGAAGATAGGCATTATCTACACAAAATAAACTCTTTTTGCCCTGTAGCCCCTGGCGATGTTACAGATGGGCCTGCCAAACTAAGGCCAGACAAAGGGCCAGTTTGCATTTGCCTCCTGGATTGGGCTATGCAGGCAGCAGTGTCTGGATCTGTGAGCAGACAGGTCCTGCTGGGCTGCTCAAACCTGCCTTCGAAGGTGCCTCACTGCTTGTCACTGCTGTGCCATTTCCCTTGAGCTCCCCACATGCTCCCAGCCCTCATCCCATCTTTTCCTTCCCACCTTATCCCACCTGGCAAGTGGTTATCTTCTTTTCCTTCCCCCAAGCCCATATGGATGCAGCCCCAGGATGCACCATGTGCTGCCAGAGCACAGGAATATTTCTGCTCTTCCTTCTCCCTCCCCACTGGTGCTGAGGGGCTGGGAGAGTCAAACCCTCAGCCCAGGGGGACCCACATCACACCCTCACGATCACCGTCTTGTGTCTGGCAGCCCATCACTGGCAGTGACATGGGATAATTTGGCCTAAATAATAGATTACAAGAGCTGATCTCACTGTACAGATCATTTTGCTGGCTTTGTAAAGTTAATCAGTTTACATGTTGCCATTAGGTCAGGAAAGCTCCATTTACCTTAAATAATTAATCAAGATCAATTAAACACGGGGTAATTGTGAATAAGAGCAAAAGGCAGAATGACCCTCATTTTTTCCTGTTCTTTATCGTGTTCAGACAACCCAGAGAATTGCACATATTGCAGAGCTTGGGCAGTGGGAGAGTAACTTACATCTATGTCTGTGATGACAGCTCTATCCTGAAGGTTTGACCTAATTACTACGTCTTGTCTTTTGTCTGGGAGTTATTGTTGCTGCCACAGTGGCAAACACAGCTAATGAAAACATCCAGTGGTTCCACTGAAACATCAGTGTGGTGAGCTGGCTCTGCTGTGCAAGTGCAAATGAATGTTTTTGTATTTCTGAATATTTTTTGCTGACTGCCTTATCAAACATAGCAACAAAACAAATACTTGTTAGAACTCCTGGGTGATAAGTTCCAAAGAACTAACGTCTTGAAAATAATTTTATAATGTATTTGATAATCATTAAAATGCCAATAGAAATTACAGAGGACTGAGTTCCTGGCAAAGGTGGGTGAAGAAGCAGCATGGCAGGCCAGAAAGCAGTGTACACCATCTCCCACAACAGGGATCTGAAATGCCTCTGATGTGGGAGAATTTTATGGATGCTGAGCGCTTTGGCCATTTTATCTGATCTTGGGGCTGCTTGGAGGTAACTTACAGTAGTTTACACAGATGTTTCTTGGGCTCTTTATTGTGTAAATAAGTTGGCAAAACATAATAGCAGCCAACACAGAATCCAGCAGAAAGAGGCACAGTCTGTCCAAGTGACACAGCTTCAGACAAGCCCTTTGGAGGTGGGTCTAGAGGAACAACACAAGATGTTCCTGGAAGGAGCCTGTTTGCTTCCCTTCCACTGAGTTACAAAACTTGTTTTTCTATTCTGAGAATCATCAGCACAAAAGGACCATAAAGAGTTTTAAGAGGACTTTCTTTGGCTGACTTGTTAGGAAGCTCTTTGCAGTGAACTGGCAAATACCTGCTGCTGGTTGGGTTCCTCCCAGAGCTGGGGCAGGATCAGGTGAGCTGGCTGTGTCCAGTCCCCTTACCCGGTGTAAGAATTACTTTAGTATGATAATCTCTCTGTCCCTAACTTCCAGGAAGAGCAGCAAGTGTCTGAGCCACAGGGACTTGATGATCTTACAGGTCTCTTCCTACCTAAATGATTCTGTGGCAGGCTTTGAGAGTAACACAGACTTACAAGATATTGTAAAATGGGGTCTTCTTTTTTTTTCTCTCTCTCCCCAAATCGGAGACTCTTACCTGAAAGAGTTGAAAGCAAATAGTTTCTTGCTCAAAAGGGTGTGCTCAGAGGGATGAACAGGCTAGCATGAGTTACTGTTCTGAAACAATCTCTTCTGCTACCCTTCACTCTCGTGGAATCTCTTTGTGGTCTGTTGCGACAGCTTTGCTTATTCTTTGTCCTGAGAAATGGCATTTTTATATGGATACCTCTGTAGACGGTACATTATAAAAAGAGTTTTGCCATAATAGCTTACTCTTGTTTTTGCTTCTGATGGGGAAATTGCAGAGGGTGGTTTTGGCTGTAATTCCCAGAGATCAACATGTTAATGAAGTAGCCAATGAACTTTGGGTTGGATGTTGCAATGTCCTCGAGCTGTAGTACTTGTCTGGATTACTTTTCAGAGGACACATGTCCTGTCTGCTCCACGGGGAGGTTCACAGAACAGCCCATAAATCCTCAGCAATGCACACTATGGATTTTGCTTTAATTTATAATCTACCCCAGGTCACAGCACACTGCTAAGTAGTGGTTGCTCTGGTGCCTGCTGTACTGACAGTAACTTGTGTGCAGTGTATGCTGAGTATTTCTCCAGGCAAAGGTGGTTCCCCTTCAGTTTAAATCCACAGAGCACAACAGTCTAATATGCTCAAGATCTGGAAATACTCCTGCTATGAGGACTCCTGGGCTAACGTGTGGCTGGTACTGTGTGTCCCTGGGTTGTGTTCCCTGTGCCACAGCAGCAGGCCCCGAATTTCAGTGCTGGCAACATCAGAAGGTATCCAGTGCTGCACAGGCAGGCTACAAACCTCCAGCCACCAAAATCAATGACCTACTTTGTGCAGAGGAGTGACATTCCTCTTCTTAGGTGCTTTGAGATTTAATGCTAAGGGGGCACTTAGCACTATAACCAAAGTTTGGGGGAGGAGAACTGGCAGCAGTAGGAGCCATGGATGCCAGCAAAGAGTTAACTTGC
Organism: Myrmophylax atrothorax; assembly: GCA_026770055.1. NCBI lineage: Eukaryota > Metazoa > Chordata > Aves > Passeriformes > Thamnophilidae > Myrmophylax > Myrmophylax atrothorax. The sequence goes on from JAOXXN010000252.1 coordinate 12,051,580, forward strand.
ACCACTGGTTGCATGACAGCCCCCAGCTGTCTGTGCCTTCCCCTCCAGCGCTTTTCTCCATTATTTCATCAAAGTAACAGGCATGGCTTTAATTTTCCATGACTTGCTTATGAAATATGATCCTTGCTGTAATAAAGAAATGATTTGGTTTGTAATGGATACATAAGAAATCAATTTCCTATTTTTAAATTAGGTGGGATTAACAATGAAGCAAACAATAAGCAGAGCAACAGGGGAAGAAGGAGGATGGCAGAAAGACCTGGCAGCCCCCAGACAGGGCTGACTGCACTTGGACATGTTACACTACAGTTGTTAATGGCTTCACCAAGGCAGTCACAGCTGTGGTGTTTCTTCCAATGTATATTCATTTTATGCTTTAAAAGCAAGATGTTGGGAAGATTGCTGAAGATTCATGACTCTCCTCCTGCCTAGCAGTGACATTTAGGATGTAACATGGTTTTTGTTCAAATTCATAGTTCAAAACCCCGGCACCATTATAAATGTCTTGGGAACAGATGCCCTCCCTGGCCTTCCTGCATCATCTGCAGCAGGGACAGCATCCAGCAAATACGTTCACCTGGATGGGGGGCCTGGGAGCTGCTCTCCAGGAACTGGAACAGAAGTTTCCACCTTCTACTGTCTAAGAGTGTAGCTATATGTGAGAGCTGCTTGTTTGGAGATACAGCAGCAGTTTGACACAGCCTGCAGGGACTTTTCTAGCTGTCATTGCTAGAAACCATCTGGTCCCCCTCCTTTACCTTCCTCCTACAGCACTGAGCAGTGCTGCCTGGAGACCCCCAGGCCAGAGAGTTGTCAGCAGTGCCACAGTGCTGCACAAGACTAATCAGCACAGTCACCTTCCTGGCAGCTCTGTGTCCCTGAAACAAAAGCACTTCCCAGCCCTTGCTGTAGCAAATGCTCCTGGTGCTGGTGTGCCACGTACTCCGCCTGTTCTGGCAGAGCAGTCCAGCTGGTGAAGTCCACTGCAGGGACAGGGATTAGCCTTTAGCCTCCCGAGAGCTCTGTGTGTGTTTTCCATTTCCCCCCATGGGTTCCCTGGGGAATTCACCTCCTGTGTGGCACAAAGAGGGTGCAGAACTCGCAGGGTGTGTGTTGAGGCTGGTGCAGGCTGAGCGCTGTCGAGACACTGATTGCACTGCAGGACACAGTCTCTGCAGCCACAGGAGTCTCTGCAGACAGACTGCCCTTCAGCCCTTGGAGTGCAGGAGGCTGATCCAGGCTGCCCTGCCAAGTCACCCCAAGCACTGCCAGCCTGGTTTTGTGCTCTAACAGATGTGCTGGTACTCGGTTTCCCTCGTGCATGCACATGGCATGCACTCCCCAGTGCAGGAGCTCAGGGCTCACCGTGTCCCTGGATCTGTCTGGCTAGGAGGGTTTGGAGGTGGGGAGTGGGTGTTTGTGGTACTGGGGGTACCAATCCTGTCTGAGTCTGGCCCACTCAGCAAATCACCCAATTGCAGTCTGGACTTGCTAGAGCTGTTCTTCTGGTGCCAGTGACTCCTCCTGGCCCAGCTCCACGCTTGTGCTAAGTGGCTTTGGAGCTGCCCCAGGGGTCTGTCATGGGTTGGAATTAGAGTTGCATTTGGCTGGCTGGTCTGTCTTTCCTTCCTGGATGCTATTGCTTTTTTTAGCTTATCTCGGTTCTGCATGGGTTTGTGAGTTCCAGCTGAAGTCTCTAACAAGATTTGTATGGTGGCTTCTTTTTCCTCCAAGCAATCATAATTTGGCCAGAAATGAATGTCTGCAAAAAATCTTTTTAAAGTCTCTCCTTCATGTGGGTTTCAGCAGCCTTCTTGAGAGACAAGCCATAAAAACTGATGGGACTTTTGGAAATGGTTGGTGGGACTTCTAGGACTGGGCAGAAGTCCAAACAATTTCTTGTAATCTTCTCCACATAGATCTGTTATTGCTGGGGCAGGTAGCAGATGCATTATCACTACTAATCTCCTTCAAGGGTGGAAGGGTGCTGGAGTGTAGATAACTATGATGGAACAGAGCCAGATTTCTGTCTTTATAGAATAAAGACCAAGAAAACTCCTCAGAATCCAAGGCTTGCTTCTACTTGCTAGTGTCAGAAGGCTATTGCTTTTGTATTCTAAGACCACAGTCAACCTACAGCTCTCAAACAGCCCCCTCTCCCTTTCCCAACCACTGTCCTAGTTCATTTGTTGTTGGATGGGTTTCTTTTTCCTACTGACTACTTCTCTAGCTTCAAATAACTGTCGGTATTGTCCCTTTAAAGGCAAAACCAGACCAAAGGTACAAAAACAAACCCCATCAAAACCTCCACAGATTCTTCTTGTTGCTCCCACCAATAATGCCAGTGGGAGTTCTGCCATCCTGCTCCACTGTCACAGCTGTGTGGCTCCTCATGGAGTTGCTATTTAGCATCGAGACAATCAGTGACTGAGGGGGAACAAAAGTTCAGGTACACTTACCTTAGCCAGGGCATGTTTGTATGAGCTACAGGAAAAGGTACAACAGTCAAATTAGTCAGTGCAATGCACTGTAACCTCCAGAAGCTTGGCTTGGATCTCACCACCTTTCTGCTTTCTGCCAGCAGGAAAGACCCCTGGGGCAGTTGTACCACTCAGTGGTGCCAGATGATGCAAAGTCACCCCCCTTCTGCAGTGTTACTGAGTATTGATGGTCATGCTGTTCATCCTGTGGGTGGGAGTTTGTCTCCATGCCCCTTGTGAGCCAGGCTCTGTTGGCTTCCCAGCCAGCTGGACTGGCATGATTTGTAGCTTTAGGTTTCACTCTCTTTCCAACCTTGGTTAAATTTAAAGCTGCTATTCATAGCTGCTCTCAGGATCTGGAGCTCCAGAACACCATGGGAAGTTTCTCATCTGTTCAGGGAGACAAATATAGTGACTGTTTCCGGTGGGTAAAAGGAGGGTTTGTTGTGCTCTTCACATTCATGGCTGAGATGGCATTTGTAGGCACACGCCGTTGCTGTGCCAGCCTCCTCCATGGTGACAGGCCCTTCCCTGGATTTCACTGGTGAGATGGGAAGGAGGAAGAGTTCAAACTATTAGTTTAGTTTAAAGCCCTTAAATCTATACAAAGCAATGATAAGATCTATTTACTGTAAGCCTAGAAGCTGTTTTCCGTGGGGGATGAGCTTAGTTTGTTCTGGAGAACAGCTGTTTATCATGATCAAATTTCTGGGAAGGACCATTCCTTGGCCATCTCAACCTGGGAAATGGTGTTGTGATGCTTTACAAGAAAAATAACAAAAACTAGTTGCTTGGTTCCAAAAAAAAAAATAACCAAAAAATGAAACACAGCTTACAAAGGGATTTTTTAGCTTAATAAAAGGCCTTGAGGCTGTGCAAAAACAGCACATAAACTTCGATATGTTCCTTTGGGATGATTAAAACAGATGTTTTCCTCTTTTCCAATGGCCAGTATCTGACATTGGAGAAGACACAAAGAACATTTCGGGGATGTGTATTAGAAAAAGTTCTGCTAGAAGCTTATGGGCTTGGAGGAAAGCTGAAGGCAGATCATCTCAGAACCTGTGTCTGGTCAAGCTTATGCTGGAGAAAAGCCATGGCAAGTCCAATGGCACCAGTATGAGCAGGAACAAAATGAATTCCAAGGTGACCAATGTCACTGATGGCCACGAGGGCAGCATAAAGCCCTTCAGTCTGGGTGGGGACAGCTCAGAGGTCTTTGTGTGGCCTCTTACAGCAAAGGCACCAGAACAATACTTGTTTGTGCAAGAATCAGACACAACCTGAACTTTTCACAGTAATGTGTGTGGATTTCTGCAGTTTGCTCACAAAATCCTTCTCTGCTAAAGTTTTGCAGCCAAAAGTTACATCCGTGGTGGATGCAGAACACAGTAAAGTCACACAATAGCAATTTGGTTTTTTCTTTCTCATTTTTCCCACCTTGCTCTTTTGCATATGGACTCACAGATGGGGCAGGACATGGATTGGAGTCTCGGTGAGTGGTGTTTGCCAACATCCATTTGACCATTGTGCCCTTTTGTATTGCTGAGGTTAAACCACTGCCAAAAATGTCCTCCATGATCAACACTAATGGTTACTAATTTGGAATTTGGAACACTCTACTTTGCCATCCATAAGCAGCTTTTCCATAATCTTCCAGCCAGGCAAATCTCTAGTTACAATAATTGTCTTTCAGCTGGGGAGCTGACTGACTATAATGCTGCAAGTATGGAATAAATCATGTTACTATGGTAGCCAAGGTTTTTGGAAAACAGCACTTCCCAGAGCACAAATGCCATTTCTCTGAATTTTACTTCTTTTCCTGAAAATAGCCCTATCATGACAGAATTGTGAGAGGTTTGAAGTTGGGTCTCACTCTTTTCCAACATGAGCTCTGCAGCAGGCTCGATGTTGCTTTTCAGTTTTATTTATTTATTTGGTTTAACCTTCACCATGTTGACAGAATACAGGTGTGTGGATATCTTATCTACTCAAGCTAATTACTGCTGAGGCTGACATCTGAGAAAGGGATTTGAAGAAACAAGACAAAACACAGTCAAAACTTGATCTTGAAACATGAGACATGAGTCCAAAGGTTGGCATCAGGCTTGAAGGCTTCTCAGCCTTTGCAAGGACAGGGCCAAGGTCTAGGTCTGAGCTCTGTGGATTTACCTGTGCTAAGGTGAGTACCTGGCACTGAAACCAGATTTTTTGCCCAAGGGACTGTGCTATATCTAAGGCAGTTGAGCACAGCATTCCCTGGATGTGCTGCTTCCCTCACAGTGTTGTCTTGCTCAGTGAATCATGGTACAAACAAGGTGCCAGAGATCATATCCTCAGTAGCATTAATGGTTAAACTGTGATTTTAACTTTGTCTCTCCTTGTCAGCCACCGGTACATCCACAAGTGTTTTAACAAAGTATTTTGTTTCTCTCTTCCCAGAATACCAAGTGCATTTCATAACACAGCTGTTGCAAATGTTATGGCTCCGTGCACTTCATGTGTTAGTCTTGCTTGTGCTTCCCTTCTCTGAATCACATTTTATAGGCCAAGTTTTATATTTCTCTACTAATTTGTGGAAATTTATTGCATTTATTGCCTTCCCCTCTTTCTTTTGAAAATCAGGGGAACTTCCAAACTTCAATTTAAAAGCATTTTGTTTTTATGGAGCATAGTATTTGTTGGAGCAAGAGAAGTTGAGATCATAATCTGGCAGGCTTGACTAAGTTTCTAAATTTTAAACCACCGCCTTCTCTCTTTTTAAACATTTTCTCTGCCAATACTAAACATTTTGATCATTCAAAATGTAAATCGTACTCCCCATAGATGCTGATGGGTTGAGGATATATTTACATACAAAGGAGCTGTTGAATGACTCACGCAAAAAGTCATTTTCTTGTTCTCATTTTTAACAGTACAGCAGGTTTTTTCCCCCATTTTCTGGTTTCCGGAATGATTCGTGTCCCCGTCAGTCTCTGAGCAATGTTTGAAAAGGTGCATGTGGATAAAATGTGCAGAGAGGGAGAACCACAAATGGTTTCAATATTTTTGCCAGAAGAGCTCGTGATAGGCACTGTCCATGAGTTGTGTTATGTTACACGGAAGGAATACCCAGAGGAAAACCCAGGGGTGGTCAAGGACAGGAAAGTCCCCCAATCTCTTGGGGAGAGGAGGAAAAAGCAATGGTTTAGTCAGAATATGAAATCCAATGTTTTGGGCTGGGCCTGATGTTCTCAAGACGGTTAGAACCTTATAAAATCGAATTTTGTAGCTGGGTGTGTGCTGTAAGATCACAGTGATGGTTCCTATCTCCTCATGGAGCAGCATTTTATGGGACAAGTGTCACTTGGTTTTCCCATGTCCATATGCCTGCTGGGCTGGGGCCTCTGGCACAGATTGCTCTGGCAGGAAGTACAAGTCATTCCCTTGGAACAGGCGTTGAGCCTGCTTGTGTTGGGGAAGGCAGAACAGCATCCTGGAGCTGCTCAGAGAGCTCTGGAAAGCCCTGAGCTTCTGTGCATCTCCTGGGCAGCATTTCAAACTGTGCTTGGAACACGTCTGCACTGCTCAGGATCCTTTCCTGAGGCCCATGGGAGACTGAGACTGTAACTGGCCAGAATTCTCTGATGTTGGTATGACAGTTTTCTGAGATCTCCTTGTTCTTCCTTAGATTTATGCAAATACCAGTCCAATACTGGCATATCAGTTTGAGAATGGCCCATGCTCTTCATCAACTATTTACAGAATTACTTTATTAACAACTTTATTTTATGCACTTGATAGTAGTCCTTGAATCTGAGGAGTGCATATTCCGGTGTTTCTTGGCTCATTTTCTCTGACTTATTTACTGTCTTCCATCATAATTTTCTTTTCATTTGGAGCCCACTCAAGAGTACACCTTCTAAAGATGACCCTATAGGAGATCTTTGTGCATACAGTTGTGGGTTTTCATCAGCAGATGATCATCTCCTCAGAGGCTGCTCCACTCCCCTCCACTTCTGTCACAGCTGTGTGTTCTTTGTGTGTCCTGCCTATTGACTTGAACTGAATTATTCGCTTCAGGATTGATAATGTTTGTGTTAAGTCTTAAACACAGAGTCAGTAGGTACTTAGAGCCTTTTCAGACTGTGTGACCTCTCCTAGAAAACTTTGAAGGGCATCTGTTGACCAGCCCTGGCACTGTTTGCTTTGCAAGGAAGTGGGGTCTGTAAAAAGGCTTGTTACACAATGTAAGTGATTTTCTTTTTGCTAAGCAAATATTTGTCATATGTTTTGGGAGATCAAGCATTCAAAGTGAAAAAGCAGGATACCTTTCAGGGATGTGGGAAACACATAAATAACACTTTTAATTGGGAGAACATGGGATGCTTTTAGTGTTTTGGATCTACTAGGAACTTATGCTAGGTTCCTACCCTGATTTCCATTGAGCCCTAAGGCTTTAGGGATCTCAACAAATCCAGAAAACTTCCCAAACTGTCTTTACTTCAACAGCTGCACTAGTTACTCTTTAAAAGCCAAGGTACTGTGGAACAGAGACAAATCCTATGACTTAACAAATGAGCAAGGTCCTATTATGGAGTTTTCCTAAAGGGTAGTTTATTTTATAAATGCCTGAAGCAACTAATGATGCCCAGTTATGGAGAGCACATCACCAGCTGGATGACTGCTCACAGCTGGTATCATAATTTCTGGATCGTTCCTTTGGCTTAAATGAAAGTTGCAAAGACAGTATGTGGCTTAAACTAGTTGGCTTAGGAGTAGAGGATCAACTCCAGTCAGCATCTAACTTCCACATGTGAATTTCTCCCTGTGCTGTGGTATTGACAGGAGGTTCAATTTATATGCATGTAGTTTATAAACAGCAAGAATACTGGAAATGAGATCATATTTTGTATAAACATTTATTTTATAGTTTAAGAACAAGCCATTCAAAACATCTGGAAATCACAAGAACATGAGTAATATATAACAGCAATATCTTAAATATGCATTACTAATATAAAGTCATCTTTTACTCTGATAGAAGTTACAACTTCATTTTTCTAAAAAATATTTAAGCCATGAAATATGTCTAGGCAATACATATATACAGCGTCTAATTTTCTCTTCTCTTTCCTGTAGAGTCTGAGACTCCTGAGGCTTGTGTGATGGAAACAATGTGCTACAACTTGAAGACTGCATTGGTTTGGATTGTATATGCAGAACTAGGCAAATAATTTACACACATCATGGCTCTGTGTGCATGTAAGTGAC
>JAOXXN010000252.1:12059412-12078880 GCA_026770055.1 Myrmophylax atrothorax
CAGATCAGGGGTTTGAAGACCCTGTGCACGTACATTCCCACAGCTGCTTACCTATTCACAACAACCGACGCAGTTATAAATCATTAGGTCTGGAGTTACTTCTAGAATGTCTGTACCTATATTCTAACTAAGCTATGACCTGCTTTCATTATAACTATAACCCCCTGCCCATTAGTGTGCTGTTATGCTTCGTGGTGATTTGGTAAAATGTGTTTGCCCTGTCTTAGAACGTGTGAATTGATAAATAATTGTGGGTTTGATCAGCTCACAGCTGCTTTATCCTCATCTCTAAGGCAAGCAATTCCCTTTCTATTTCGTAGGGAAGGTCAGCATTAACTTGCACTTCAAAGTATTGTTTGATTTCTTCTACCTCCTTTTCCCAGAACTCTTTTGAGATATCAAACAGTTTGGTCAAGTTGACGTCTTCCAAACCCTTCAAGTTCAAAGCAGTGTCAGTAGGGATGTAACCTATGGCAGTTGGCTTGGCAGAGGCTTTCCCTTCAATCCTGTTGAACATCCATTCCAGCACACGGGAATTCTCTCCGAAGCCAGGCCACAGGAATTTCCCTTGGCTGTCTTTCCGGAACCAGTTGACATGAAAGATCCTTGGTAGCTTCGCAGCTGGACGCTGTGCCATGCTCAGCCAGTGGGCCAAGTATTTGCCAAAGTTGTAGCCAAAGAAAGGCCTCATGGCAAATGGATCGTGCATAATGACTTTGCCTGTTCAAAACACAAAGGGAGAATGTAAGGGAATAAACAGCACATTTATTGCAAAGCACAAAGACTCAGATCCTTCCAGGGTTTAATATCCATGGTCCCCTCACCACCCTTCTGTACTGAACCTGAGAGCTTTAAGAAACAATACAAGTATTATCCTTGATGTACAAAAAAGGGTACAAGTGAAATTAATTTTTGTAATCGGTGGAAATTAAATTTCTCAAATCTCAGGTCAAGCAGCTTAAATGAAGATCCTCAAGAGCTGGCTTTCATCATTCAAGTATTTATGTTGAGCTCTAGCAGAAGAGAAAATGTAAGTTTATTTATCCCAGACTGTAACAAGAACTCTCTATCAAGGCTTCTGGCAGCCCTGTGCCTGCATTCTGTTCTGTATGCTTGCCACCTAAGGGATTATTTTGGTTAATTTGACTTTTACAGAGAATTTGGCTTTTAATTCCAGTACAAATATTTTCTATTGTGAAAATGCACAGGTTGCAGAATTAACTGCCAAGACTGAAATGTGAAAGAGCAGGGAGGGGAGGACAGAGCAGGCACTCCAGAGGGGACTGCTTTTAATACAGGTAGGCAGATTAAAGTTTGATTTACCTTTGTGTTCAGCAGCTGCTGTTGCTTCAGACCTCATAGCTGCTCCCACAAACACTCCATGCTTCCAGTTAAAGGCCTCATATACGAGCGGCACGCCTGTAAAGAACAAAATCACTTCAGTAGTTAGAGGTCCAGAAACAATTTTGTAACAGCTTTGCTACCTGACACTGCTGAATGTATATTACTGGATAATGTAGTCTAATTTTTCCCAGTTTTTTAATCAGTTCATTTCCTGCTCTCTTACAGCAAAGAAGTTTATATGAATGTTTTCAAATCTGGCTACTGATTACTGAACACATCCATGTTTAGTTGCTCAGCTGGAGATATCTGGGACATCAGAGCCTCCAGCAGATTTTAGTGGAAATAGAATCTGGTCCTGTGGTCATGATATTAGACTCAGACCTAGAATTACTTCTAGTTCTTTTCCAACTTTAGATGACCTTTAACAGAACAATTTATTTTACTTCCTTTTCTGTAAAGGGTCTAAAACTGGTTCATTTCTCAAACCTCTTCCTATGTGAACTAGTCAAACTACCAGGAAATTGGGACCAGTATAGCAATTTGCTATGTGTCTTTTACTCAGGTTAGTGGGTCCTGATCTCTCTGCAGCCCTTTATTGTTATTACCTGTTTTGTGTTAACATCTAACAATTCAGACATTGAACTATTAGTGGCTGGGAGCGCCTGTGCCAAAGGCTCACATGGAGAAGTCGGACTAGCATGGTTATTTCCCTGCTTTTGCAGCTGTGAAAGCAAAAGCTGTGTCTGTGTCCAGTTGCGTTTCAACCCTTTTGTGGTCAGCACTTCACCCTTGAAATGTGGCTGCTGCATCTCTTACCAGCAGGTCTGCGGCCTCCAAAGATTATCCCTTCGATGGGCACACCTTCAGGTGATTCCCAGGCAGGGTCCATGATGGGGCACTGCCTTGCTGGAGAGCAGAACCTCGAGTTGGGATGAGCACAAGGTTCCCCTGCACAGAATACAATAAATAAAAAGGTCATGATGGCAGAATTAACTTGAATACAGCAGAGAAGGCCAAGAGAGACCGTGGGCAAGGGCCACATTACCGTTGTCTGGGGTCCAATCCTTGTTCTTCCACGAAGTCACGGTTACTCCAGGTGGCAATGGCTCATCAATGCCTTCCCAGTAGACACCTCCATCACTGGTTTCTGCTACATTGGTAAAGATGGTGTTCTTGAATATGGTTTTAATAGCATTGGGGTTTGTTTTGACTGAGGTTCCAGGGGCCACACCAAAAAAGCCATTTTCTGGATTGATTGCTCTTAAGTTGCCTGGAAGTTAAAAGACAAAATGTAAGTAAATCACACTGATTTAACTCTATCCATAATTTTTAACGTGTCTTACTGCACCTAAAAGTAACCTGTACTGGGCTGTAAAACACTCCAAATTAATTTCCATACCTTGCTCATCAAATTTCATCCAGGCAATATCATCACCCACACACTCAATTTTCCACCCGGGCAGGCTTGGGTTCATCATGGCCAAGTTAGTTTTTCCACATGCACTGGGGAATGCTGCAGCAAAATACTTCTTTTTACCTTCTGGATTGGTAATTCCCAGGATCTATTGAAAAATTAATGCAACTGTTAAACACAGCCTTTTTTCTTTCACTTTTCATTTTGAAAGTTGTCTCCCAGCAAGTGGTAATGATAAAATATTTAATTATACAAATTTGTTCCTCCAGAAGAAACACCACATAATATAGTTGATAAATAACTCAAACTGTTCTTTTTAAATCAAAGGGTCTTCTCTTCTTGCCATTAGACTATCTATAAGGAGTTCTTACATTTTTTAAAAAATGTTAGGCATGTATATACTTCAAACATTTATCTTTATTTTGCTGATTAAAGACACACAGACCACAAATAGCTTGTTTCTCTGCTGAGACAGATGAAACCCAGGCAGTGTTCTTTTGGCTGCACAAATGGAGTGAAGTGAAAACACTGTGTGCATGGATACTTCTGCCCTCCTCAGAGACCACAGATATTTTTTCTGAGACTGTTCTCTTAGACATTTTGAAATTCTTTTTATCAATGGTATTTTACGTAGAGAATGTTTAAATGACAGCAGAAAGTAAATGCAGGAGGGGTACATGGCAGAACTCATTTAGAAAATCTGGTATTTGCAGGTTTCTGACTGCATAGACCTCTTTATAATATGAAAGACAATTCTGAAAACTTGCATAAATCTTTTGCTGCTAGACTTGTAATGTGGATACCCAGTGATGATGTTTAGGCTCTGCTCAAGTACATGGGTCTGCCCACAAGAAGCCACTGCCAGAAGTTCCACATCTTTCTTGGTTTATGATATTACAGGTACTATTTTAAAATGTTTAGTACTTGGCCTTGCAAGCAGTTTCCTATTCCTCATAAGCCTGGCATGTGATAGACTCATATCTAACGTTACAGAGCTGCCCATATGAGACTAATTTCATCGATAGCGAGATGTGCTGTTTGTGTGGAGATAACTGAGGGTTTAAGGGCTGTTCAGACGTCTATGATTCAATAGCTCTTACCAGCATGTGCTCAGCCAGCCAGCCCTCCTCTTTGGCCAGTCTGCTGGCGATGCGCAGAGCAAAGCATTTCTTGCCCAGCAAGGAGTTCCCCCCGTAGCCGCTGCCAAAGGAAATGATCTCTCTGCGATCCGGGAGATGAGCAATCAGCGTTTGCTCTGGGTTGCATGGCCAGTTGTTGATTAATGGTTCTGCAGAACAGAATGTTGTACTCATGAATGCAGCAATTTCCATGCTTGATCATGCTGTTGTTTCATCAGTGTCGAGCCTCTGACAGCAACCCATACCAGATGCTTCAAAGGAAATCCCTGGTAAATACTAGGGATAATAATCTTCTTTCCATGAAACTCTCATTGAGCTTTGATTCTTTTAATTGAGTTTTGAACCTAGTGTGCTGCCCAAACCAGCCTGATCTTGTATGGTGAGCGTCTCCCATGTGCTGAGGACATGCAGCCAGCTCTAAAACACACCCTTGGGAATTTCCAGGGGTGACAGTTTTTAATGGCTCTTACCTTTCAGTGGTAGAGGACATCCAACTGAGTGAAGGCATTTCACAAACTCCCCATTGCCCAGAGCTTTCAAAACATCTGTTCCCATCCGTGTCATGATCCTCATGCTGGCCACTACGTATGGTGAATCCGTCAGCTCGATCCCAATCTTGGACAGAGGAGACCCAATGGGCCCCATGCTGAAGGGGATGACATACATTGTACGTCCTGCAAAACAAGGAGTAGCAAGATGTGACAAAGAGCAAAACAAGGAACTTTTGTAAGAATGTTTATTAACATGGAGGTTGTTCCTCGCTCCTTTAAAAGCTGCTTGTCTTGTGAGTGCTTCTGAAGATGTTTGAAGAGCTGGAACTTTCTGTTTGTCTAATTGTGTAGCAAGACTTTTTATCTTAAATGCTGAAAGCAGCAGTTCAGACAGATTGTCTAGCCAGGAGTAATGGTGGGTGGAGGCCAAGTTCTCTGCTGGTGTAAATTGCTGAACCTGAAATTATTGCTCAGGATGGGGGAGAGGGGGGTCTCTCATTCTCATCTCACTTCCTATTTGCTGCTTAATTGCTGTGTGACTTCCTGAATAAAGTCACTCAAATTTTCATACCTTACTTTGCCCTTCTTTGGGAAGAAAAAAGCACTAGAAAGAGACAGAGGACTATCCTGGCCTGGGCATTTGGGTCTATGATAAAGTTCTGCATGAAACCATTATGGTGATTCTGGGGGTATAAACCTAACTATTCAGCTAAAATCATTCTTTAAATGTAACAGTAACTAGTAATAGTTGTAAGTGTCTCTGCAATCCTAGAAATTCAATGTCAAACATCTTTTTCTTGCCCACCTTGCATGCAGCCTGGGAACCTGGTGTTGAAGGCTTTCTCAAAATCTTCCTCAGACATCCAGCGACCCAGCTGGCTGGTTCCAGTTTTAGGCATCGGAGTGGTATCTCTCTGTTCCTGAGTGATGATGACAGTTTTGCTCTCAATTCTTGCCACATCTCTTGGATCAGTGAGAGCCAACCAGCTGCAATTCACCAAACCCCAGGAAGTTAGACTTTAATTATCAATGTAGCAATTTTTACCCTTCTGTGGGACAGATTTAGCACAAAAGGGTACAAAGCTTCGTAAGGTAAAAACTACAGTGACAGAGCCAGTATAACAGGTAATCTCAAAAATCAGTCAGATATATCCTCTCACATGTATTATTTTAAGACATTCCAGGAGGAGTAACTAATTATATGGCCTAGGAAATTCTTTTTACATGTTATTCCTGCATTGCCTCTTCTCTCAGCCTTATTCTCTGTTGCTAACTTTCAGAGAAAAGTTAATCTTGTTTAAATCTCGTTCTCATCAGTGTGAAGTTATTTTGTATGGGGACCACAAAATGATAACTCAAGCTAAGTGGATGCCAAGTAAAGTACTTTAAGTGTTGGTGGAAGTGCCAGTGGGATCAGAATCCAGCTTAGCGGATTGGCATAGTCCTTTAAGTTAGAGGCACCACAAAGGAAATACTGAGTATAAGCACGACCCTTAAAAGTCAAGGAATTTATTACAGGGGTTTCTTTTTCCCCTCTGAAGAATTTTTGCCATCTATTTACAATAGAGAGGATGGTTTTACATTTTCACCTCTGCATCGAAATTTTCCACGAGTATAAAAATGTTCTAGTTGGGCTGTCATAACCATCATCACTACAGCTAAGCATATAATTAACAATGAATAATTTATCTGGTGAATCTTGCCCTTTTCTCTCCCAAATAGTCTGCAAACAGATTGCCAAATTCCTGCACTTGGTTATTAAAAAGTCTTTGCAGATTTCTTCCACGAAGATCTCTTGGTCGGCACGTAATTCCTGAGTACGTACTTGTTGTTAATATTCTCCTTTCATGTTCAGTTAGTTGGGAGAAACGATGGAATATTTGAAAAAAGTATTTGCTGAATACATTAGAGTCAAAGCTCATCGGCATGATATGAATAATGCCTGTACTGAATAATGTTTGAACACCCACGGACCTATTTGAATGCCACAAAAAAGTATGTGATGAATAAACTAATTGACTAAAATAGTAGAATTCTTCAAAAGAAGATTTGCTAAATAATATTTAGCCATTGCTAATGATTAGTTACATAATTCTCATGACATTATTTCAGTTCTCTGATGTAACTAATCAATAAAGACAATGTACAGTTTATAGTCCAATTGAAAAATATGCTTTATGTTAATTTTTCAAGGAAAAAATTTGCTTTTCCTAATTATTTCACCTATTTAAGCTACAGTGCCACAATGTTCATGGAAGGCAAACACTGAAGAGTTATGAGCAGTTTTAAAAGTAAACAGCATAGAAAATGCATTTTGCAATTCTGAGATAATAGTTGACTTAGTTTAGGCTACTCACCAGTTCTCATACTTGTTCAGCTTCTTGATCATGCCTTGTTCTACCATGATGTCCAGAATTTTTTTGTTTTCTTCCTCCGAGCCATCGCAGATGTGAATGTTCTCAGGCTGGCACAGCTTGGCATTCGTTTCGATGAAATCCCTCGCTTCGGGAGGCAGGCTCTCCAAATCCCCCTGGACAACCTTGGGCATGACATTCATCTCGGCTTTCAGCTGTGGGGGCATTATTGAAGCTGTAGTGGATCTTGTTGATGGCTTTGAAATACTGATCACAATCTAAAATCAAATATATTGGGTGTGTTAGCACACGCTCTAACCAGTGTCACAAAGCCTTCATAACAACGTATTACACAAAGGTAGAATTTCTAATGGACTTGATTGTATAATTCTGCTTTAAAATCAAGATAGGAAATTTGGATCACTGGTAATTTCAAGGTGGGGAAAATAGAAGCCTTTCTACTTACTGTTTATGCAAGGTGGAGTTGGATGCCAGAGGATTTCCTGTCCCTTTCAGCCGAGCCCCTGTCACTTGCTTTGGAGCGCTCTTGCAATCGCTGCTTTCCAAGGACGCATCCTCCTTCCTTAAATATTCTTTGTGGTGGTGTCCATCCCACTAGTTGAGGTGAGGGAGGCTTGTCCGTTACATCACCACTGGATGTGTCTTGGGACAGTGCCACTGACATTGTCATCATGCAGAGTTGTCAACAAAGCAGCCCTGACGAGGTAATCATTTAACAGACTCGATTAATGAATGCTGGAAGTGGAGGTTCTTAGCCCCTGGGTTTGCTGTTTTGAAGCAGTTACAAAATTTAGCAGTTTAACCAAACTTTAATCCAGTTTGGCTTTGAAATCAAAAACGTCATGACTGCTCGGCGTGTGGGAAGGGTTGAGTACAGAGAGTTTCTGGAACCAGGAACACAGAGGTCACTCACGGAGGCAAAGTGCAGATGGCACAGTTTGCAGGCAGATGCTCATTAGTTGGCTGTGAAGTGGAGGCTCGTCCAAGGAGTGTTTACTCACCTTGGGAACATTGCCTGATCCGGGTATAAAGTTCAACAGTGAGCATTGACAGACCTGAATAACCACTACGTACAACAAGGCCTGGAGGTCTTATTTTTGTCCATGCAATTCTAAAAAATCCCAATGTAAATCTAAACGTTGAATTTCCTTCAGTGTGAGAGAGGAAGTTTTTGCTTGCTTGCTTTAGGCCCTTGCAAACTAAACAATTATTTTCTCTTGCTACAAGCTCAGAAGAGACAGAGCAATGACTGTCTCAATAATTAACCTCCTCTTTCAAATATTATGTTTTATTTTACTGGGAGCTCTGTGGGGGGGAGGTCATAAAATATTAACCCATCCTTAAATTAGTACTCAAAGAAAAGGCACAAAACTGCTCAGAGATGGGGCTGCATACTGTGTTTTATGTGTGAAATACATTGTATGTATGTACATACAGGGACATGAGACCATATCTGTATCAGTTCTGGCAGCCATTACTACTCTTAGGGTTAGAGTATGGCCTTGGACACTTTGAGCTCTTATCCCTGTTTCTGCCTGCCTGTCTTTACCTCTTTAGCTTCCCCTATTCCATTTTAGAGTATCATGTCCATAAAAAAGGCTGCTCTTCCTGTCTTTTTTGATATTGATGGGGCTTTCACCATGAATGTAATATATTGTCATCAGTGTTTTGCAGAAGCAGAAATTTGGGAATCCCACCTAAGTTTCAGGGAGTTTTTCAAAGCCACAAAATTGCTGGGGCATATCCTATATGCAGGGTATACAGGCCTGAAATGCCAGGCTGGCAGAGCAGCAGGGATCAGGATTGCAGCTCCCCTTCCTGCCCTGCAAGTCTAAAATACTGCGGAGCTGAACCTCCCACTGCGGGAACACCCCCCTGGGACTGTATCCTCTATCTCTCTTGCAAAGCCTTTTATTATGTTTTGTAAACAAGGGAAGAAAATAGTGAGGTAAGAGGGGCTGTCCTTGATGCACTGCAAGGCCAAACATTCCTGAAAAGGAAAACAAAAATCCGGTGGAATAAGAGGTGCTAAAGACTGTTCCAGATAGGGCTCTGCTGTAAACAAAGGTAAAAGCCAAAAATAATTTAATAATGACAGTGTCGGTGTTCATCCTCAGAGTCCACATATGTGTTGCCGGTGGAGCTGATCAGAAATATTTCAGCCAAATGGTTTCATTTTAAAATGTATCATTAAGTATTTAATTAAAAATAAAATGGGGCATAATCTGTAGTAATACTAAGCAGAGCCCTTTTTCAGTGATGTACAGAAATACTGAGTGCTGTTGGCCAGGTAAGTCAGTGTACATAGAAATAACAACTAAGAGTAAACCAGCAATGCTCAGTGGTCAGGAAGACAGTAGACGAGAAAATGATCATATTGTAACACAAGTAAAGTCAGAATAAAAGCTTAAATACAAGAGTGCAGTATCAGTCCTAGTGTCTCTTCGGTTTTGAGAAGAGGAAAAAATCTCCAAACCCAGAGCATTAATTTCTGCCAATTTAATTACAGTCAGGCAGGTGTTGTGCAAATTTTCTCACACTGCAATCCTAACCTCCCACAATCTTGCTATACAAACTGTGGGCTTCTCTCGAGAAGACACTAAATATGCCAAATTGGTGGCACCATGTTATGAACATATGTCCATTAAAAATCACATTAAGGATTCCAAATGTTTTTCATTTGTGATGGCAGCAGGGCTCAAGTGCAGATGTCCACTGGGAATTCTAGACACTTCAGCATCAAATTACTTGTATTTAGGTAACACCTCCCATCATGGGATCTCAAAGCATATCACAAACACACAGTAAGCCTCAAGCCCCCATATAAAACACACATAGTATTTGGTGCAATGAAATAACTGGAGCATATGCAAATCAGGGCCAAGATTTTTTCCAAGAATCTTCCTATTTAGAGATTCAGATCTTAGACAGCCAACAGAAGGCATTAAAGGTTTTAGCAGAAGATTGTGAATTCTCATCACGCCCAGTGTCTTCCCAAAAAAAACCCCAGAAGTAGCACCTCCAATAGCTCAGTTTACAGTGGTCTTGAGGTGTTCACCCAGTACCAGTGTGTGCTGGTGTGCCCTGTATGTGTCTGCTGTCTGGATTCAGTTTCTGGAATATCTCACTAGTGAGAAACATGGGGCGTGGCTTGGGGCAATGCAAGGTCTCTAAAAAAATCATCTTGAATATAAATTTTATTTTCCATTTAAATGAGAATTTTTTTTAGTAGTAACAGCATTATAATGCTCATCTAATAGCTGATAAAATTTCTTCAGATTTAACTTTTTTTTGGCACTTTTTCTCTGTGCTTCTTGACACTTGAATGTGATGCTCATCAGGTGCCTTCTTGGAAGCTGTCAAATCATTTAAATGCATGTGAATCTGACATTTTGAGATGATAGTGTTCAACAAGTGCCTTGAAAGGAGCGTTTTTAGGATGTTTGCTTTGATGGACACTATTCAGGCTGTTCAAAATAGAGATTTTGAGCACTTAGACTTATAGACTTACTGGAAGCCAGTGTAATAAATGTAAAGGTTTTTAAATGCTCAGAAAAAGCGTCATTAGAAAGTTCAATTCATCACTATAAACCAAGGTGCAACAAAGCACTCAATGAGCTCTGAAAGTTGTTAATGGCATGTAATAATACTCAGAAACTCTACTCCCCTCCCATTGCTAATTATCCTACATACTATCACCTTCAAAGAGTTTGTCACTTGGGTATTTTGTCATGAAATTGTAGCTTTTTTTAAAGATTCTCTGAGCTGTTGTAGCAGAGAAGCATTGCCTCTGGCTTGTTATTGCTTGCAGTGAGCACACCGCAATTGCTGCTGGACTGAGTACCCAACTCCAAGGGCAGCCCTTGCAAGCAAACAGCTCACAGAGAGCAGGGCAGGGACTGTTCTCTCAGCTTCCAGAAGAAAACATGAACCATACAAATTGCCTGCAGTTGCAAAAGAGTCTGTGACTGAGCCAGGTGTTCATTCCAGACCCTGCACAGCCCTCTGTGATATTTCCACCTCATAGCCCCTTTCCTTCCAGGCAGTTCTTCGGCACTGACCCATCTGCAGGAGGTCTGGAGGTCTGGCCACACGTGTTGAACACTCCTCTCCTCGTGCGCTGCGTGAACCGTGAGACTGAGCCTCTGGGAGCAGGCAGAACAGGTAGCAGCAACCTGGGAGCACAGGGCTTTCCTTCTTACCTCCTTCCTTCCAAACCCAAATGACAGAGTATTTGTCCTGGGCAGGTTGTAAGATAAAAAGTTTCTGGGTCACTGCATAGGTGATGTAACTTTTTTGCCTGTGTTCAAAGTTAAGTGTGTTGTTCTGATGGCAGGGGAATGGAAAAGAGGGAAAAAATACCCAGGTTTATCATCTTTAGACTGCACTTCATTAGCCTGTCCAGCATTTTCAGCTTAACCACAGACATGCTAGCCTTTCTCAAACAAATGGAAGTAAATTTTGGCAGCCAGGAACATGCATTGGTGCATGTTTAAGGTCTCTGAAGAAAGTCACCAACCTTTGATACTTAGTTTAGTATCAACTCAAGTGCTCAATCCTGAGCTGTATTTTAGGGAAAGTCCTGACTGTGCCCCGGTACATGCCAATGCTGACATTATACCATGAGCACACTGGTTTCTTGCTTGTTATTCTTCTGCTTTGGCAGACAAGATAGTTATTCTTGATTTTATTATTATTACTTAATTTTTAAATTCACTTTTACAGGCTCTAAGACATTGTTACAGACACCAGGGGAGGTGGAGGTCTCTCTTCCATTTTCTCCTGTAAGGAATAAAAACTGGAGTCTTGGCTAGGGAGGCACTTTGACACCTCCATACATTGTGAAGGATACTGAGGGTTTAATTCCCTTCTGTCATTATGGTGACCCTTCTCAGAAGCACATGGTGCTTAGTTTGTACTCCAGGTTCACACCTGACTCAGGTGGAGATGGCAGCTCCCCTGCAGAGCTGCAGGTGGCTCCCCATTGGTGGTGTGTGCTTGGTTAGTGGCTCTGAGCAGCATGTTATTCACTGTTCATCCTTCTTCAGCAGCTGTTCATTAGCTCTGGAAGTAGGATTGGGTCATCTAATCCTAACCTTGATAACCAGTAGCTCTTTCAGAGCTATTTCTTGAGCTGTGACTCTAATCTGGGGACTCTTCCTTACAGGAATACTGTCCTTTCTTTCTAAACCCCTCTCAGGGATCGGTGTCCATATGTGAGCAATGGGCTCTGTAGCCACTGTAACCAGTGGCCAGCTCCGTGTAATCCTGTCAGTTTAGGAATTGTTCTCATCTACTGCAGAAGGTCTTACAGTCACATAGAGAATTTGGCTGACTTTAGCCAAAACCTAACTATGATTTTTGCATGGTTACTGCAATTTTTTTGGCTGGATGAGCAGCTGAACCACAGCCAGGAGAGAGTGGGACAAACCATGCTGAATAGTGGAGAACAGTCACCATAAGGTTTGCGTTTCCCTTCACCTGTGCAGCATCTGCGCTGCTCACTCCCACAAAGCCCAGATGGCTCTGAGATTCAGCTTGCACAGAAAAACTGTGACCCTTGTTGGAGTGAAATCTGGTGACCACAGAGGTGTGTGTTTGCAGCTGTCAAGGGCTCCCTGCTTCCTACCTGGGAATACCAGGGATAACCAACAAATCCTTGCACATAGGATCAAGTACCTCTACTTCAAGAGCTTCTGGCTTCCTGTGGATAACTAGGGTTCTGCTAACTCTGCCCTTTTACAGAGACTTCACCTCCTCAGGCCTAAAGAAACAGCACAGGAGCACCTTTTATAATCTAAATTTGTTTATTTTTTCCATGCTCCTTCCTCTTGCATGCTGTTCATTTTTCTCTGTGATCCTTTGCTTGCCAGCTAGCACTCTGTTGGCAGTCATCAGTTCAGGGTTACCCAGATCTACCTGTGCAATGTACTTTTCCTCTTTTCTTTAAGGGTTTCCATGTACCTTTTCTCTTTGCCAGCATTTTTGTCCATTGTCACATGCAGGGTGTCCCACTGGTCACAGTTCTGTATGTGCTTTGTGAGCTGAGTTAGTTAAAAAAGGATGGCTTTAACCAGTAAGTGTGGGTGCAGATTCTGAAGGTTTAAGTTCTGTTTCTTCCTCTTCGATGGATTTCCTATTTGGCTTTAGACACAACTTTGCATCCCTAAGCCTTTATCCTCTCCATGGAAAGGGGTTGGGAGGTGATAATGACAATTTCTCCCTGTTCTTGCATTCTCCTTGTTGGGTTGGTAGTTCCTGGCTAGAGGAGTTTAAAACAATTAGACATGATCATTATCTCTTCTTATTTTTATGTCTGTGCTACAGATAGCTCCTGCTGGGTTACTGTAATGCAACTAGTTATGTTCTTATTTGAAATGAAAAACATTTACTATAACCTGTTTTCTCCTTTAATAGCAATACAAAAGCAGCAACTTGGGCTGAACTGTGTTTTCTGTTTCAAGTGAAGTTTGTTCTATATTTTTTTCCCCAGGAAAACAGCTTTGATTAATATTACAAGCATTTTATAACACTGGAAGCCAAACAACAGGATAGAAGAGCTGATAGTGCAGAAATTAGAGCCAAACTACATCTAAGGGTCAGAAGGCAAATGTGCCTATGTCAAGCACTACATACCTTTTGGTTCTTGAACCTGGCAGCTGGAGGAAAATCAACATTGCAAAAAAACCAATAATCCCTGTATCAGATCCTGTGTTTACTGAAAAACTCTTATGTAAGAGTTAACAAGTCAGGTGAAATCCTACACACTGTACACTTATGCTTAGCACCATTCTAATAGGAATAAGGCAACTTTGGTGGACAACAATGTGATGTTTTCAAAAGCACTTTTGTTTGGTCAGTGTAAATGGTTCCTACAAGACAAGTGCCCCAGTTATGATTATTGCTACAAACAACACTCAGTAGAGATCAAGGATTCAGGTGGACCCTGGAATATACTTTTTTCTCATGCTTTTAGGAAGACAGAATTCTAACTCTGCTGTGCATGTGTCTGCTGACTGACCAACTGTAACTGTCTCCAAATTTACTAATTCAGGATGATCCATATGCATATGAATACTGTTTATATAAAGAGAAGCTTCTTATACATGAGCTTAAACTAGTATGCACAAACTAATAGCAACCAACTTGCATTCTTCAAATAAAACAAAAAAACTCACCCACTTGTTAACCTTGTAGAGTTCAGGTATTTGCTCTGCAATAGCACCAGGGCACTTGTTATTTTGGGTGAAACATAAATGCACTCTGCCAAGGACAGCTTAAACTGAAGAAGGGTATGAATGATAGATCAAGAGACTTTAAGTTTGTAGAGGCAGCTCTGAACAGAGCAATAACCATGAATCACAAAATTGTCATTTAGTTGTTCTTGTTGCTTTCCAGGCACTGCCTCATCTTGCTGTTTAAAAAGACTGTGGGGGCTATAAGGCTGACTTTGTTTCTTACAGGAGCAGCAAAGATGTAAAACTAAGCCTGCTATACCATATATCTGTCACCAGTTCCTGATGGAGAGGTGTGGGGCTATCAGGTTATGGTCTCTAAGGGATGATTTAACACTGTGGTAGTGTGGAAAACTGAGATTTAAGGTATGTCTGTTGATAAGTATCAAGGACTAAATCACCTGCTGTTCAGTGAAGTGAGACTAACATACATCTCTAAATATGCCCTTAAGTTTTCTTGATTTCTTTAGATTTTTGAATTAAGATGCTTGCTTCGGACTCCTTGGAAAGTTCAGTGCACACGATGGTTTGTTATCTCAGCTGAAAAAAAGTGCACAGGACCCCACTGCTCTTCTGAACCCACTAACCACCTCCTTACTGCTGATTTTGCAAGGTTTGATGTGTACTTGCTGCATTTCCACGTGGAAGCAGAATTTGAACTCCTTTGGGTTGTACATCTCACTCATAGATTCATTAGGAGAATGATTTAATAGTCCCATTCTCTGTGATCCTATTAACTTCCAAGTTTTGGTGTCTGTTCAGCTGTGCACAAAAAGCTGTTCTCTGAACTGTTTCTCTGATTAAAGATTAACAATGTGATAAAAGAAGGAAACATGGGCATCCTTGGAGTTTGTTTCTTACATCAGCTGGGTTAAACCTTTACTATATTTTCTCACTGTGTATCTTCTCTTTTAGTGTTTGGCAATCAAATTCTGCCCAGCTCTAGCACGTTTCCCCCCATTTAGTCAAAACAAGAGGAAAACTTTCTGCCTTTTAAACTTTTAGCTCTTCGACCCTTGCACAAACAGCAACAGAAACCTTTAATAACTAACTAAGGGGAGCTGTCTTTAAAACTTTCTTTGCTATCTCTTGGATTAAAGAGTGTTCTGTAAAAACAGTGGAAGTCACTGAGGTGTAGTTAACCGTATAACCATGCTAATTTATTTTGAAATGGAAGAAGTAATGTCCTTCCCAATCAACACCCTCCTTCCAAACAGCCCCAGGCACGCACCTCCGCTGTTTGCCACAAACAGCAGACAGTGCATTACTGAATGGCAGGATTGTTTCTAAATATATCATAATGTTAGATGAAACAGTTAATAGACAAATTGCAATTATGGTTAATAATTTTTAGACCACTTCCCTGACTTGTGTCTGAGCAATCAATCATCCCTGGTACTTTCAGCTCCAGTAAGCTTATGTTAAATACTTCCCCTTTTATATATCCCACATCTGTACACTATTATGTCTTGGGGGTTTTGTCATCTTATATAATTATAATCATTTACAGTCTGGAGCAGGATTTTAAGAGCCCAGACAACACTTGAAACCATTAAGTCTTTTAACTTAATACAAGTTGCTTTGGTTCTGCTACAAGAATCACTCATGTTTAAAGAGATGATTTGTCTTCTCAAAGGCAAGATGAGCATTGGAGAGAGAGCAAAGCCCTGGCTTTCCCCATGCCTTAGGCACAGCCTGTAGTTAGGTGACTGTGCCTGAACAGTCCAAGCACTGTGCCCCAGACAGGTCTGCAGCTCTCTTCAGCCTCCTCTTTGCACTGAGAAGTGGCAATTTATAGCCTGCCTTGACACCAGTCAATCAATACCCTCCAGGATGATTCCCATCTGTCTTCACTTTGCTGTGTTCCCATCTTCCCTTTGCTTTGGGGAATAAGGAAACAAACAGGACTGTATGTTCTGATGTTTCTGGATCTGACTAGCTTGTATATGACTGTAGAGATGGGGAGCAGAGAATTGTGGGGTTTGAGGCAGACAAGAAATCCAAGCCAGACCTGAATCCTCAGTGAAGTCTTCTAGAATGAACTGCAGGTCTCATCTCAGGGGGGGAGAAAACAAAAACAGAAAATCAAACAAACAAATAAAAAAGCTGAAATATTTTAATAATCTTCTTTCCAAGTGATCAGACTATAAATTTTCTCCTGAGAGTCTTCCAAGCCAGCACTGAGGCTTTGAGTTAATTCTGAGTCTGCAACTTTCAGTTGCTTAGAACAGTATGCAAAAGAATTTAACTTTTTTGTTTCAATTTCACTCATTAGTTGACATGCCTTTTCTTTTTTGTTTTAATTAAGGTACTTGGTGGTCTCTGAAGAAATGCTTCATCTCTGTGAAAGTGGGACACTAAAAGCACAAGTTGACAACAGCACCAGAACTGAACAATGTTCAAAGGAGCCACATGAATGAGAAGGTTAGAACAGTAAACTCACTTCCTCTGAAACAGGTGATGGTGTGAAGCAGGTTATGTACTGCTGTCAGTATTAAGAGGGGCAATTTCTCACTGCAAAACAGGTGATGGAGGCAGCGATTGTCCCCGGGGTAAGAGCAGAGCCCAGGCGCGTGTGTTTGCAGAGCAGGGTTAAGGCACAGACCCCGCTCTCACAGGTGCCGTGTGAAGGCGACACAGACTTGGAAACAAAAGTGAGACATTGGAGGGAAGTGAAAATGGAAAACTTTCCAGATGCCAGGTGGAAAATTATATTAAAGCTGTCAAAATTAGTCACAACAAAGACTGGGTTTTCTCATAGGCTAACAGGAGTCATGTTCTGGAGAAGGAGTTTTCAGCTACAAGACGGTGGATCATAAATGAAACAATTATGAGTATTGGAGGTTAAATTGGGGCCTATTTGTTTGGCTTTTTACTTTGGGGATTTTTTTCCCCTTTTTTCTCTTCCAAGTGCACTGCAGCAGTCTTGATTTACTCTTCATTTTGTGGACAGGTCAAAAATGTGTAAATAAATCACACCATCGTTCCTTCACATAGTTATCTATTCTGGGCCTAATTCCAAACCCAGTTAAATTGATGGCAATCCTTCCATTGGCATCAGAGAACTGCAGTTTAGAACCTGTGATGGAGGTGCAAAGCATCACAGTAGAGGCTTGTTAAACAGCCTCTGCAGGCATCCAAAGGGATTTTTAAAACACAGTAAGGAAAGGAAACTTAGCACTACCTTCAAGGTCAAATCTGCTTTATGTACGTGGTAATGGAGCTTTTAAAAAGTCAGCCCCACCTAACAAGCAGTAAGCATCTTAAATATTATAAAAGGCATTATTCAGATTTAAGACTGACAATCTGAACAGATAATCCAGTATTTTACTCATTACAAAAATTAGCTGCACTGTTTATACTTGGGTAGAAAACCACAGATCAGAACAAAGTTCACTGTGTTTCCTTAGTGCAGCCAAGGGTAGAATTTACTCTGCTGATTGAGGATTTCAGTTGTCCATGTATTCACTTTCATGCACTGGTAGATTCTTATCAGCAATTTATCTGCAATTTTGTGGCTGAATTTTGTTTCTTTATGCAGTGTTACTTTAGCACAAGAAAATGTGCCTACATTAAATTCCTTATATTCCTTATAAACTACTCCTAACAAACGATAATTCATACTGAATGTTTACCCCCCGAAGTATAATTATGAGTGTAAAAATAAAATGGCCCTCTCTTCTTTTAGTGATAGATTTTTCAGCAGACTGTTGATGTGTTAAGAGAGAACCAGACTCCCAGAGGAGTGGGTAGAAGCTTGATTGCAGCTAGAGATAGACGGTGCAGCAGCAGTGGTAACTGGAGACTGTACACACAACAGACTATAATGGTCATTATGGAGCTGTTAACCTCTAGTGTGTCAAAAACTAATCAGAAACTGGGTGAATTTGCAGCTTGCTGATCCAAGTAGTTCCTTTAAATTCAACAAAAAATGAACTGAAGGGCTATTCTGCCTTTGAGTTATAAATCCTTGAAAATATCAGTTAATAATGGAAATAATGACAGACCTTTATTGTAGCTGCATGGATGGTGCTGGTATTAATAATGCAGAAGTGCAAGGCAGGACAGCTTTTGGAAGCTGATGACTGTTGAAGTGCAGAAAACCTCATTAAAATGACCTAAAGGAGGGTATATCATTATAACAACTTTTTTCCTACAGTGCTCTTCAACTATCATAATTGCACAGTATACATAGCAACTTGAAAAGATTCAGAAATGTGTAAGAAGTAAAATCTCTGGCCACAGTTACTGGCAGCATAATTATGTGAATATATTGTGTATTCTGCATCATGTTCTTTAGTTTTGAGAGCCCACAGATTCGTGGATGATGAATAATGTGGTGTCTAACTAAAGCATCATCCCTAAATTGCTGGAATACATATTCAGCCTTAAATAATTGCTTTGGAATTCTGTTGATTACATGTAGAAGAATAGTTATTACTAACTTGCAGTTATTAAATGTAAAAATTTTATATTACTTTTGCATTTAAGAATCTACAGAACTGTGGATAGGAGTAGTTGTTGTCAGGGATATATATGAGATTTTCAGTTGCTGTCTCTGAGGATAAGGTCCAATAACATCAATGATCTGAAATCATACTTTTTCAAGATGTGAAGATTTTAATTTTTCATTCTTACAACTAGTTACAGTGGCCCTACTGATGTATTTTGCACAGCTACACCCTTTGCAGGAATCAAATTCACTGGCTTTTCAAACGGTGCTACACAGCCCTGCTACCCCAGGCTCCCACCACACAGGAACAGCAATAATGACCCTGCTGAATCCCATGGGAAGGGGAACGTGTGGTTCCTGGGAACCAACTGGAATTAACTGTGCTCAGAAACACACCGTGTAACGGCTTTGGGCATAACCCACCTCACCTGAGGGCACAGCTCGACAAGCCAGTGGCGTGTGCTGCCTTTGTGCTATGGATGTTTCCCAAATGCCAGTTTTACTGGGTTACTTCCACAGGCATCCACTGGTCTGGGGCTTGGATTAGTGTTCAGTAACTCAGGTTAACAGGACCTGGAGCACACTGGGCTGCAGTCCCTTTGCAGTGTGCTGTACCCTGCAATAGGGGTGGGCCTGTGGTGTAAAGGAGCACTCTGGACTCTGAATCCCAAGGTCAGGAGTTCGAGTCTCAGTAGGGACCATCCTGGGCAGTTCAATGCCTCCCTGCCATGCGATCCCGTCAGACCTCGGATGCTCAGCAGAGTCAGCCCCGATTAGTACCGGGTGCTGTGACAGTCCCGAGGACTTCACTGTCACTGTCCAAGCTCGCTTGGCCATGGCAGATGGACTCAGGACTTAAAAGGTGGGGCCAGTTCTGCACACGCTGAGCCTCACCTAAACAATCCACTGCACAGGCTGGAAGGGCAGGTGGGGAGAGCCCTTCCCACCTTCGTTCGCCAAGTCTGGCCATACATACAAACATACCCTGAAGCACACTCAGCTAAAACTAAAAGCTCC
>JAOXXN010000252.1:12096983-12108179 GCA_026770055.1 Myrmophylax atrothorax
AAAGGTCACTGATGAGAAGATCCATCCAGATAATTGCTGTAATTGCACCCTGAGGATGCAGCTCCCATCACGAAGCATCAGGCAGTGACTCTGTTGGTAAATACATACTTGGCAGTGAACTTCATCCTGTGCTTTAGACCAAGAAACTCCTTCACGAGATATAAATGGAGAAAGTTCTCTTGATTTTTGTCTCAATCCAGCCATGTTTTCTTCTGTTGTCAGATGAACACAAAATAGCCCCATTCTGAAACAGAGAAGTAATTATGATTTAAACATTAAATTGCCTTTTAGCGTTAAATCTTTTGATGAATACACAAGCTGTTGTTACTTCACAACAAATATCAATAAGCAGCATGAATGAATATACATAATTCATAATATTTAACTTGAAAGCGCCTTTTTTTCTTACAGTGATTGATTCATTTTGTTTTGTTTGTCCAGCGACTTCTTTACAATTTAATACAAAAAGCTTTTCTGATGGAGAGTGAACAGTGACAGACAGGCCTGCCACAAAATCAGCTCTGTATTCCACCCCTTCACAAGGCCCAGAAATCAGCAGTGCTAAAATATTGGGATGAGAATCCTTAATGGGGAATGAGAAGCACTGAAAGGACATCAGATTTCTCAGATTATCACTACTTGCTTTTAAATTAAAACTCAAATTTATGAGGCAAAACTCAAAATCCAGAGTCTTATAACAGCTAAGTAGCAATTTTAGGTGTTGTGGTCCTAGATTCTTAAACTTGGAAATGAGAGAAAGGTGAAGTTTTTTGATTTCCTAGAAAACCTTAGTAATTTAAAGTTATTTATGTGTCTCAAAATGCAATAAAATAGAAATATAACTTTGAGAAGCATCAATGACTGGGTCTGTGCAGTGACTAGGTCTGGGTGGGTGGTGCTGTGGTACCCAGTGGTGTTTCCAGGTGACCAAAATCTCGTGTGCTCCAGCCTGTTTAGGAGTGTGAAAGCTGCTTCATGTAATGGCCACTGAAATAATTGATCAAAGATTAATTATTTTTATTGTTCAGAATTCAGGTTGTTCTGTGGTTGCTCACAAACTCAGTAAAATTCCCTCAAAGAGTTTGCAATAATGACATTCATGATCAAATCCTATTTTTAGAAACTGAAAATTTTTGGATTTTTTTAAGCACTCTGTCTTGGGGAAATATATCTTGCCTGAATACATGTGTGCTCTTGCTTAATTAAGAAGTAATTTGCGTAAGTCCTTGTGCTGCTGATACAGAGACCATTAGCAAGGAAGTGAGACAGTGATGAAATTTGTTCCCTTCTAGCCCACGCTGCCTGGGACACTCATCTAGCCCAGGAATCAGCACAAACTGGGCACATAAATATAATTATTTACATTTACCATAATGCTTAGCTGTTAAGAGTGTCTTTTCCTCTTGAATATGACTCAAATTTTTATGACTGTGCATTTAGAAAGGAATTGTAAACAGTATTGATCACTGACAGCAGCCTGTTCCTTGCAGTGCAGACTTTTGTCTGTTCCAAGCTTATATTCATGCCTTACAAAAGGTACAAAAATAATGACATCATTCTGTGTTTCTTTGTAATGTTACAAAACCAAGCCAGTCTTATGTTTCTTACTGAGCAGGACTAAAATCCTAAAGCTTTGTGGCTGTGTTGCCAAGTGCAAACTGGAGAAGTAAGAAACACCATTATGAATCAGTCAGTCCTTGTACTTATGATTTCATTATATGAAGAATAAGAAACATCAAACAGAGGTTGTGCTCAGTAAGAAGGAGTTGAAATGGTGGGAACTTATTCAAATACAAGGATTAGGTTGTGGTATTTTACCTCAAACTGTGTTTGAATGTTGTGTATACCACAGAATGCTCCCTATTTTAATATTTTCTTTGCCCATAGGGGAACTTTTCTTCTCTCTTGTTTTTTTCACCAGAGGTCCAAGGGACTGGAAGCAAAATATTTGTTTTTGAAAGAAGTTAAAGTGTTTGTTTTCTGTCCAAACTACATAAAGCATCATGATTCCCCAACCATAGCAGGGAAGGTGAGTGATCATCCAGCATCACACGTGATCCTGTTTATTAACAGACATTTTCACTCCCCATTCAGGCTCTGTGTGTCCTGTATCAGTTTTCTGTGGTTACCAGAAGCTGCCAGAATGAAGGAGTGCAGGGTAACCTGGTGTTGCTCCAAACAAAGGCTTGTTCCTCCCCAATGCTCTCGGGGCTGTTTGCATGTTGGGGCATGTTCCTTTACATCAACAGTTACCCAAAGGCAAGGGGAGAACAACATTTGCTGGAAACTGCTTTAGTCTTTTTTAATCTACTGTTATTTCCTCCTTCCTGGATTTTTCTGTACCAACTCCAAGCAAGTGTGATAGGGAAGACAAGTACCTGTGTCTAAACTACATGCCAGTGTAGGTATTACAATAATAAAACTTTGCTCTCCAGTCACAATTTATTCAGTCAGGTTTCTTTTGTATTCAGTGAAACTGCTGAGACTTTCCACACTGATAAAGCCTGTGGTGTCTTAAACTTGTCTTTACTGATATGAAATAAGCAAGCAGTAACACAGGCATAAGAAAAATTGTGCCAACATAGATTAGTACATTTATAACAAGATGAGTACAAATTGTTTGTAGGTTTCAGACTCCATTTAGTACAGTGGAATATGCATGTAGTCTAAAATGGAATGATTCCCTTCTTCCTTGGCTTGAAATAATGAACATATAGTTGAGAATAGAATTTTACCTTTTTTATTAGTTCAGTATCAGAGCTACAGTCTGATGTTATGGTTGGTTGGTTTATGCCTTTTGCCACTTACTTGTGCCCACCACAGATCCTGATATTTAACTATGATTCATTCAGTTCCTTTAATTCAAACATACTCTTGAAAGCCCCTCTTAAAGCTCCTGCTCGTGGGAAACTAACAGGCTTACACCAAACATATCTGTTACTACTAAAAGCTCTTTGATAACAGACTTGGACAAAAGTCTTCTTAAAATCCAGCATAAGAGAACTGCAAAAACCAGAGTTCTTGAGCCAACTGCTGCACAGGAGCTCTGGCAGCTGTTTTTGCTGGGAGTGCTTTGGGTGGAAGACAAACATGGTTAAATTAGCTAAAATGCTGAAAGTTCAGTCAAGGATACTGCCTTAAATAGTTCACCCAGAAAGGACAAAGCTTTCTTAGGGCAGCCCCTTCAGAATTCTGATTGCAGTTACAATTTTTAATAAGTAAATATCAAATATAGTCATTTTTCTGTGATTTTGTTTTACAGCAGATCACTGGAATGTTCCAAGATCAAATTCAGCCCTCCTAACTATGGAATACTCACTAGCAAAAATATATATCTTAGAGTGGACCTTGATTAAAAATAATTGTTTTCCTATGCTAGGTTATTTTTTTTTTCTGTTCGTGGCAATAGGTCACATAGCTGAAGAAAAAAATATGATAAAAAGATGCTAAAATTTAAAGGAAAATGTGTTCATTATTTGCCTCCTTTTACTGTGCAATGGTTTTTATTTCTTGCCAAATATCTGCTATTTGACCTTCTCTGGGCTATGATAATATTGACCTAAAGAGCACAGGAGATCATCTTTCAGTGTAGGAATAAATTCAGTATTTTCTCATTAGTATTTTTCATAAAGCCATAGAATACCAGGTTGGAAAGGACCTCAAGGATCATCTCAACCTTCCTAGGCAAAAGCAGTCCTGAGAAGGTGGCCCAGCACCCTGTGCAACTCAATTTTGGAAGTGTCCAACTCTGGGGAATCCAACACTTCCTTGGGGAGTTTGTTCCGATGGCTAATTGCTCTCATTGTGAAAAATTTCCTGCTTGTGTCAAAGCAGAATCTCCCCAGCAATGATTTGTACCCATTACCCCATGTTTTTCCATGTGACTCCTTGTAAGGTGGGAGTTTCCATCTCCTTTGTAGCCACCCTTTCAGTACTGGAACGTGGTGAGGAGGTCTCCCTAATCCTGCTTTTCTCAAGGCTGAACAAACCCAGGACTCTCAGCCTTTCCTCATGTGGCAGCGTCCCAGTTCTTTGATCATCTTTGTGACCCTTCTCTCGACCCTCTTCAGCCTTTCCACATCTTTTTTGTATTGCAGGCACCAAAACTGAACACAGTATTCCAGGTGACCTGACAAGTGCTGAATTGGGTGGGATAATGACTTCTTTATCTCTGCTGGTGATGCCCTTATTGATGTAGCTCAGCTTCCTGTTGTCTCTGCCATGGCAGCTCCCTGGTCACTCAGTTTGTTGGCCACCAGGCCCCCCTGGTCCTTTGCCACAGGGCTGCTCCCCAGTCAAGTAGATCCAGACCCTAATGCATCACTTCTCAGTATCAGTAAAGTTTCAGTGCTTTGGGTCAAATTTGGAGGGGCAAATCAATGTGCCTGATTCTGGGCATCCTTATTCTTCTCTTCTGGTGCTCTCTCAGGTGGAATGATCACCTGCCACCCCCTTTTCTGGCTCAAACTCCATGCTGGCTATCCCTGGTGTTTCCTGCTGCCCCCATATACATACCTGACACTGCAAATATTCAGCCTTCCATTTGATTATTCCCCTTCTCTCATCTCAAGTCCCTTCAGCTGCCACAAAAGCTTTATGGAAGTTCCAGTCTCTCCCAAAATGCCATATGTGTGGGTGTGACCCCCCCATCTGTTAATTAACATTTGCAGGCACAGACCAGTTTCCAGTCACATGGGTAGATGGTGGCTCTACTCAGTCCACTTTCATGAAGGATTAATTTCCAAGTGCCAAGAGTAGAAGCAATTCAATGGGTGGTTTGTGGTGACCCCTTTGCCAGTGCAACCCCTTGCTGTGGTTTTGTGTTGGTCTCAGCAAAGGGTTAACTGTGCACAACCAGTCCCCTCACTGCCTCTGCTGAAGGAACATTAATTATAGAGAGCCCGAAGGATTCAGAGCTAAAAAGCCTAAAAAGGCTGAGTAGTATTTAAAACCAAGACAGTCAAATAACTGGTTGGATTTGATCTCTAATAAATTACTATGTTCTGATGGTAAAATTCAGCAAGTGTGTGACAGTCAGATGGGGAGGTTGGCAGGAAAAGTTTTAAAAATAAATAGTCTTAAATTGCACAAAATTACAGCAAGCAGCTCCTTGGGGTTATTTTTCTCCAGGCATTGTGTGTCTGAGAAGGCAGGCAGCCTGCTGGCAAGCTTTTGACCTTTTGTGTGTGAAATAAAATATGCAGGTGCAATAGTGTGAATGCACAACGGGGGACAGTGACTTTCAGCTGTGAGTTGGAGCGCTGGGGGCCTCTCAGGGCTGCCAGGAGTGCTCCACATCAGCTCCATTAAACTTGAGAGCAACACAGGGAGAGGCTGTGGCTGTAAGGAATTGAAGAATATATGTGTTTCCTATGAATATTCTTGTATTCCAACTCGGTAAATCAGCCAATGGAAGACTTGTGTTAAATGATCTTGCTGAGAACTGCTCTGATTCTCTATTTAAGTTTCAGCCTGGAGTGACTCCTCTGGAGGCAGCTGAGTTTCATTCAATGTCATTGTTGCAACCATGGTCTCGCTCCCAGTTCCTTGTCCAAAAGGAAATCCACACCTGCGTGGCACGGAGTTCTTCCCAGTGTAACTATATTCCAAGTTGTTCCCAAACCCACGAAGTAAATATGAATGAGAAGTGACCAATTTTCCATGTAAGGAAGGTTCTATAGGTAGAAAGGTGACAGTGACATTGGGTATGTCAACACTGCAGTGGCTGGAGAAACAAGTCCTCTCAATTCTCTTTCTGCAGCAGAAGGGACAGGAGTCCTGGATCTCTGTGGACAAAAGGAGTTGTTCCACTCAGTGTTTATCAGGTCAGTATTCATAGAGACAAAACTGAAGAATTCCAGTTATTCATTTATCAGAGTTTAATGTTGTTGTTACTGTTCCAGTGTTTGTCAGTTGTTCAGCTGTGAAAAATCACCTGTTTCTACTGTGGGGAAACCCCCACACTGTCCCAAACACTTCCCCATCTTTATAAATCATGGAGAGACACCTAAGAAACTTACACAGAGAATTAGGAATCCAAAGTTTTATCTACTGATAATTCACATTTAGAACTAATTTTTAGCTGCATGCTCTTATCAAAATATTGAAGTTAAAGGATTTGTTCTTGGAAGATTAAATAACCTACATAGAGAAATTTGTCTTCCTGTTTTACAACTAAAACCAGTTCTGACTATTATCTGCTGGTGGCACCATTACACCAGAAGAATTTATTATCCATGTCTTAAATGAAAAACTGCCACATATTACACTTTCCAAACTTATTTAATTGGAATTTTGGGGTTTTTTTTCAATTCTTCATAGTTTGATGTCAGTGAAACCAAGCCATTTTTATGCCTTGGGGAATTTGTGGGTGACTTTTAAAGAAATGAGCTTAATAAGGAACCTAATGGGGATGTAATAGGGAAGGAAACTGGCTGGCAGTGTCACCTAAAGTGGGTGATCCTTTATGCAATCACACCCTGGTTTTTTTCTTGCATCAGAAGTAATTCCACATTGAGTTTTATTTCCTGCCCCAATTTTTTTTCCTTTCAGAAATCTTGACTAAATAAATAAAAAACCAACTTAGAGTGTGTTTCATCTTTTGGATGCTGAGGATTAATCTCCGGCTGGACTTTTCTAACTGTAAGTAGGTAGGAACAAGACCCCTAATTTTGTTTCTCTGCTCTAAGTTTTGACAGGGGTTTGATTTCTCCTATAATCTGTTGGTAAAAGCCTTCCTTGTAGCTGTTCATTTGCTACAGGATGGCTGACCACAGGTACATTAGATTTTTGTCTGTGGAGTAGCCACACAGACAAAACCATTTGCTTTTGTTGGCAGATAAAATACACCTGGTTGTGTTTTCTCCACAAGCTCATATGGGAAAAATCTATGGATTAAAAACCAGAGCTAATTTTTGAACCATATCACGGTGTTTGCATGTTCAGAGAGATGCAGGGGGTTGTTTTGGTTTGTTTTTCATATCATCATCATCATGTTGTATTTCCCTCCCTTGTAACACTCCTCTCTCCAGGTTTGCTGTTGGCCACTGCTGGAAGCAGGTTGGTGTGTTTGGTGGCTCCTCCTCCAGCTGAGCAATAGCAGCAGTTGGTAGTTCAATAGTTATTTTCTGTGCACTTTTTCACAGAAATAGATTACAGAAGGTGTTTTAGATGTGCATTTTGCACATGTTTAGTAGTTGCTAGGTTTCCTGGATCTCAGTCTGCATTCCCTTTCCAACTTGGACAAAAACTTTGAGGTGTGAAAATGTCTGATTTTATATTTTCTATTCTGTTTATGTTGCTGATCCTTCAAGCAATTTCCTAGACCTTTTCAGTATTGATCTATATTGATCCATAACTCTGTGAGCCAGTTGTGTGCCACAGAACATGGTGCAGTTGGTCTCCTCCTGGCTCAGAGAGGAAATCACTTCCAACACAGAGAGCTATTTCTCCAGTTAGATTTCTTCTAACTTTAGTTTTTATCTTAAAGTTAAGAAGACTCAAAATTTTTAGTAGTTGCCTAAATTAATCTTTGTCCTCCCTGAAGACATAAACACTTCTAATTGAATACATAGTGGATTCTATTAATTCTGCTTCTTACAGGGCCTGAGTGCTGCAGTCTCCTTCCTTTACTCAAAACTGGAAGAATCACACAACACTTCCATCCATTATGTCCTTATCCATGGCCCACAATCCTGTATGTTAGGATTAAGAGAGAGAAAATTATTCAGTTTATAAATCCTCTCACAAAACCTGGACATTTTCTTTTCCTCCCAGGTTTTGTAAACAAAATTTCACTCCCTGTTGCTCTCTTCTTCTCATGGCTAATGTTGCTTTATATCTGGGCAGAAGTAATTGGTGCAAGACACATTGCTTATAGGGCAGTGCCTAAAAATATTTCAGAAGGTCATTGCACATCAGACAGAAGGCAGCACTTGTTCCAGCCACTCGCACTGAGGACGACAGGTCTCTGTTAATATTAATTGTGCATAATTTAAACAGTGTATGCTTTAAAAATACATTGCACAAACATGCAGGGATGAGCATTTTGTGAGCCCTGGGACTGGATAACCGAGGTCAGTTCTTCACTGATGATTTTAGACATAAATGTTTGCTGTTCTTATTAGCTTTGAGGTTTGTGAATTAGAGCCACATTGTGCATCTGCTTCCAGGAAAGGGGGTATATTTCCATGCTCACCATTTCCAAAAATACAAGTAAAATTAAAAATAGTAACATAGATGTATAAAGCCCCAAGAAGATTCAAAGCTAATCATTTGCACAAACATGCATCATGATTGTGCTTATAATAGTAATGATGTACACAGAACATGGGAAAAAATCTGCTGGGAGAGCAAGGCCAGATTCAGTGAAACTGAAAAGTAGCCCCCAACATGTAATATAAACACAGAGTCACCTTTTACGCCATCCCTTTGCCAGCCCAGGCCAAATCAAATGGCATGATTCTCTCTTCAGGTGGACTAATATTATCCAGGAATGATGTTTTTACCCCAAACCCCCCAATTATGAGACTTTATGTGCCCCCAAAGAAAAGGTTGCAATATTTGGAAGGCTATACTGACATCAAAGAAAGAAACTCTGGACACCATTCCCATCAAGGCCACCTCACTCCAGCACGCTTGGTTTGTTTTATAATTTATCCTTAATAAGAAAACATTGAAGAGATCTGGCTGTGCATCAAAGGCAGTGAAGCTGTGCATGTACATCACTGTTTGTAATGTGACAGTGTTGCGTGGCAATTTACAAACCAAATTTGTGTTGCTATTGACTGTGGGTGCATAAATTTGTTTGCAGTGGTAATTATTTCACACAGATTTAGAAGCAAAAAAGAACACTGAAAGAATGAAGTGTGGTGAAAGTCTGGAAGGTGATGCTATGTAGGTAAAGCCACTTCAGAACTTCTTCAAATGTAAAGTTTGTGAAGATGAGCATTAATTCTCTTTTAAAAGAAAGAATGAGGTAGAACAGATGGGGTGGTTGTCAAGAAAATGGTTTGAAAGGAAGTAATGTGCACATGTTGACATTTCCTTCTTTTACATAATTTTTTTAAAAATAACTTATGAAATAGCCTTGAGTGGAATAATTGTGTTTATTAGTGGGGTAGCAAGACAAGCATTTCTAGCATCTCAGAGGGCTGTATCTCTCTTCTGTTGCATTTGACCACCCCAACACATGCTTTTATTTTGATTTTGAGGAAGCAAGATGCCATGACTTGAACAAAAACTGAGCAGCACCTTTTACTTGCTGTATCTTTGCAACCAGTTCCACCTGAGGGCTTTAAACATGAGGAGAACTTTGTCTGCCTTCCCATGGCTGCCCACTTGAGGTGGAAAGTCGTGGGTTCTACCTGCCCAGGGCACAGGTTTCATTTCTCTCTTCCTCTGAGCACAGGCTCATCCCCACTCTCCCTCCCTGAGAATCAAATCCATGAAGAAGGTTTTGGAGGGGAGTGTGTTGATAGCTTGAAGGCCAAGAAATATCTTCCTCCCTGGTTCCCCCATGCAGTCCTGGCTCTGTGTGATGGATTTCTTCTACCTCTCTGCTCCTGGGAGATTCCACAGATTTTCCCTGTGAGAATCCCATTTTCCTCCCTGAGCACACACACACACCCCACCCCACCCTAAGCATCCTGTAGCTCTCCAAATAACGTTCTGCTGCCTTGTTTTCCAGCACCATTTGAGCATATGTTGTGTGTGGAGATGCTGATGGACAGCAACATCTGCTGCTCCCAGCCAGCACCCACACTCTTATTTGGCTTGTAATTACTTGCTCGGCTTCGAGCTGTGCCCTGTGTTTGCCCACTATCTGTTCCTGTCAGGTCTCTGTCTTCCACAAACTGTCCATTATGTAGCGGTGATAATTAAATCTCCCCCGCGCCAGGCAGGTCTGAGCGGTGCGCTCCGTGTCGGTGCAGCTGCCAGGGAAGATGCAGCCGGTAACGATGCCCTGATCACCTGCCGGCCCCACAATGCCCGGCACCACCTATTTGTTTCCAGCAAGCTTTTCTCGCAGCTGTCGGACGCTAATGGCTTTCAGCTGCTGACAACCTGTGCTCTCTGCAAACCAGGGGACGTGGCATGGAAATGGGCATAAATATTCATGTGGGACTAACAAAACCCAAAGTGCGAGTGTGGTTATCAGAGCTCCTGGGTGAGTGTGCTGTAGCTGGCCCTGCTGTGGTGGTTTTAGTGGGAGTGTTTGGAAGTTGTCATTTTAAACTTGTGAGGAAAACCCCACCAGAGGTAGTGGGATTGCAGGGCACGTGTGTAGGAGCAGGATTTGTGGGTTAGGGTAGTGGGAACAGGATTTGTGCTCCTGCATGGTGCAGTTCTAGATGGGGCACTGCTGTCTGTTGTGGGTGATGTGCTAAAAACTGTTGAAAGAAAAGGAGTTGCTGTGTTTGCTCACTGTGTCTCTTCTGAACCTGCCTATGAAGAATTGAAAGTTTCTCATCAGGTCTGTTATAGATACTTAAGAAACACAAACCCCCACAGATTAAGTTCGATGTTTTAGTTTTAAAAAGAAGTAATTTCAAGAATAGAAATGTATCTGATTTGGTCAAGACCTGATAATTCCCCACTTTGCAGCACCCTGAAGCCTCAAAGCTTTGACATCAGAATAGAAACATTGTGAATCAGCTTCTTTAGACAGATCTTTTTGCAAATTAATGCTGTCAATGGGATTGTTTTAAAAATATTCTTCTGGTAATGTGCTTTTGCTTTTCTCACCAGAGTCTGGATAGCTCTTCTGAGAGGGGATGTTCAGATTAAAGTACACAATGGAGGTGATGAAGATTCTGTAACAACACTCAGTGGACCAGGAGGAGGGTCCTCTTGAAACTCTGCCTTTGGAGGTGCCTGTAAGTTCATCAGAAGCCATGATACCCATTTGCTCATGTTTGTCTGCCATATCAACAACTTGCAGTAACATCCAAAATGTGCAAAGTGTTTTTAAATGGTCTTCTGTAAAAGAAATTGATTTTGGAGAGACTAATGAAGTGTCTTTATATATCCCTTACTTCTTCTGCCCAGAATGAAGTTTACCATTAAAATTCCCTAAAAGATTGCTATTTTAGGATTGCATAAAAAGTGAAGGGCTGGGCAGGGATTAAAGAATCAATCTTGAAAACTGCTGGAATGCAACTGATTCTACTTATGAGAGCTTTGGTGGGAAAAATT
>JAOXXN010000252.1:12114989-12150302 GCA_026770055.1 Myrmophylax atrothorax
CTTTGCATTCAAACGCAGTCAGTATTGCAGGGCTGTGTTCTTCCTGAAATCGCTTTAGGGTACCTTGTGCGGAGAGCACCGTGCTGTGGCACAGTCCTGGTGGGAGGTGCACAGCATCACTCGCTATCTGCTGTAGGCAAGCACTGAAGTACCCCGACCATCAGACCCTTCAGACTTGAGGTTTAGCCACATTTCCATGAAGAAATGACATGTTTGTGTCAGTAACACCAGATTCTTTACTAGGGTTGTCAAGAAGTAAAGGAGTATGGCAGTTGCAGATCTTTGGGGCAATACAGGGAATTAATAATTAGGAAATTAGCCACAGGATTGCACATCTGAAGTGGAATGCTGTGATAAGCTTATTCCAGATTTTCATCCACCTTAAACATCTCAAAATCAATCTACAGACCAGGAAAAAAGTTTTACCCTAATGCATCAACCCATCTCTTAGATGGTGGTAGCACCATTCTTGGAAGTGATCAAATCCAGGGTCTTTCCTTTT
Source organism: Myrmophylax atrothorax (assembly GCA_026770055.1). Lineage (NCBI taxonomy): Eukaryota > Metazoa > Chordata > Aves > Passeriformes > Thamnophilidae > Myrmophylax > Myrmophylax atrothorax. The sequence goes on from JAOXXN010000252.1 coordinate 12,115,492, forward strand.
GGATATGTCCTAACAATCTGAGAGAGATCACACTCACAGCAATGACACAATGACCAGTATGGGGGAGGCTTGTGAGTACAAACCACCAAAGAAAAACTCTGTCCATGCTTAGGTTTATCTATAACTTTCAGATCTACAACTGAGATTTCCTTTTGTAATTTTTACAAAAATGGTAAATGTAAATAAGCAAACATTATCAGCTCTTTTAAACTCGGGAGTATTCTTCTGCAAGCAGGGGAAGAAATGGCCCATCACAACTCCTGTTTGCCACAAAGTTCCAAGAAATTCCTGTCAGTTTGTCCAACTCCTTTATATAAAACTGAGAGCAATGAAGTCACTGACAGTTCTTTTATTTGTTTCTATTGAGTCCTGCAGAGATGGCAGAGAAAAAAATCCTGTATTAATAAAAGAATAAATTCCTCTTCACGTTAACATAAAATACTTCTACAATGATGAAATGATTTGGGTTTGCTCCAGTGTGGTTTTCCCCGTGTGGTTGGTTTCTGCATTTCTTTCAACTTGCTCTTTGTAATTCATTTCCAGTTGAGGGTTTTTTCTTTCAAAGTCTGACATATAGCCTGATGATACAAATTCTGGCCTGTGTCAGCTTGAGGAATATTTATTTGTTTAGACAAAATATCTTGCCTTCCAAGTCTATTTTAAATGCCTTAGAAATTATTTCTTACTCCTGAGGTTTTGTTTGTCATTGTTGGTTATTAGAAACCTCTGCTCAATGTCACCAGTGGCACAACCATCCTTTGCAGGAGGCATTTTCAGGGATTTTGCGTGGATGGCTTCAGGAAGTCAGGAGGGGAGGAGAGAGAGGAGAGGAAGATCAAGGGATAAGAACTTTTTCCAGGCTGTTTGAATGGTTTCTTTTTCTTTCAGCATGTACAACTAAAGAAGTAACCATGAGGCACGAGTTGAAAGCTGAAACTGTGCAACATAAGCCTGGCCCAGCCTGATGTCAGGGGACAGTCTCTGGTGAGCTTTGTTTCTTTCTGTGTCCTCACAGTTGGGAATATGCCATGATTTAAAACTGCTGTAGATTAACTGCCCCATTACACACGGCAGAAAGCTGAGGGACTGACCTCATCTGCTAGAACAAGTGTTTTAATGCTGTCCAAAGTTCAAATCAATCAAAAGGTCAAACTTGTTTAAGGCAGTGAGTGATAAGAGGGGGAGGATGGCTCGGGAAGCTCATTCCCAGTCATTGGAATCAAGCCAGCCTGGCTGCAGGAATATCTCCAGCTAGCAGGAACCCTGGAGAACAGTGACAGCTGAGACACTGAGGGCTGAGCCTCCCCTTGCTGGAGCCAGAGAATGCCCATCAAATGCAACAGAAGAAAAATAGACTCTGGTGAACAGGACTTCAGGTCATTCTTCTCCTGGTAGGAGACAAGTCACACTGTCTGTAATTTGGTGATGGTTTTGGACAGGTGGTGGAACAGACAGGCTGGTCCTGGTGGCATCTCCACCAGCATGGACATGGTAAGATAGGGATGTGCAAAACTTCTGGTCAAGTTTGAGGGAAGCTGCATCTGCCTAAAAAAAGAGGATGTTTTATTGCCTTTAGGAGGGATGAGAGGGAAGAGGGAACTCACACCTTGCTCAGTTGAGACTAGACCTTTTTCCCACAGTACCAAAGGCTGAGTTTTGCCCTCTCAGCTCCTTTCTTCTGTACAGGGATAACATGGAAAACTTACTGTGGATAACTTTCCTTCTGGTTCTGTGAGGGGCTGCTCAGCACTCCCAGAGCTCTGGAAAACTTCTTCCATAGTTTGTAATGGCTGCTTGTTCAAGAGTCTAATGGCTTTATTTTAAACAAACCAAAATAAATAAATTTAAAAAGGCAAGAGGGAGCGAGGACTTCTTAGGGTATGTTCCTGCCATTTCATTTATGATGGGGGACATTACTGGGGAGCCCAGTAGCCTCTCTGGCACATGGCCATGCTTTCATAAGCTTTCAAGACATGGATTTTTTTTCTGTGTACTTTTTTTTATTTTTTTGTCAAAGAAAACATTCTCCAAGGGCCAACTACAGAAAAAAATCCCTGGTCTTTTTGGCAGAATTCCCAGGTACTTACACAGCCAGGATTTTCTGTAAACCAGCTCTGGTGTGTGACCCATGTTCTCAAAACATCCAGGGCCAAATGAGGGTCTTTTGACTCAGGGCTGAATCTGACCATTTTTTGTTCTATGGAAAAGATGTAAATAATTCTATGGGTGGGTGAGGAAAGGTGATATTCAGGATGAGCAAAGGTGGCCTGCGCTGCTGGCCTGGCACTAAGAGGAAGGATGGGTTGAGGACCAAGCCATAGACATGCTGTATCACAGGCCCACCATTGCTTACAGATCTGATGGTAAGTGGGCGAAGGACACCCAGACCTGGAGTGAGGCTGCACAGGAGCCTGGGGGCTCTGCTGTTTGATGAGTGGTATTACACTGCTCATATCCAGCTCACAGCAACTGAAGGCACCGTGGTTCCCTCTGTTCTGCAGGAGCACTAACACAGTGCAGGCAGCAGGTGGTTTGGGATATCCTGGCCCTGTTCCTCTTGATGTTGATCTTTTCAGCAGTGAGCAATACAGTGGCCTCTGGTTTGCCAAGCCAGTGGCCACTGCGCACCCCAAAAGCATTGGCACTGAAGTAAGAAATAGAGGGTGTCCCTTGGGAAGGCAGAAGGTATCACAGGTCTGGGGTGCAGGGGAAGAACTGGCAAAAATTCCCTCAGTCCACCTCTAGACTGCTCAGACAGAACATCTGCCCATCTGTCCCTCCAGCCTCTCAAGGCAGGTCTGTGCTGCTCTTCACTCTCCTTCAACTTCACCATTGGCAGAACCAGCAACATCACAACAGAGAGTGGGGGTTTTTCTGAGCTCTGATTCATGACACCAGATGTTCCCGTGCTTTTTTTCAAGCTCATTTGAATGTGTGCAATGGACATCTAACTTTGAACAGTCATCGGTTACCAGATGTCTTCTAAATTGTAAACCCCTGTAGGCAGAGGCTAAAACTGTGTCAAAACAGTCACTGAGATAAATTCATATTACATTTAAAACATGCTATGATTTCCTTCATCTCTGTCTCCTGAGAAGTCCTTGCATGGAAATTTCATGGCTCATGAAAGATTTGCCACCTGCCCATCACTAAAGATTCAGTGATAAATGCTTTTAATAATTAACGGTGGCAGTGGCTCTGTACCTCTGTCTCATGGGTATCTCAGCTCTCAGACAGCAGAAATAAGGCCTGTTGAACAAGAAGATTCAGGAGGACTGTACACTGGTGAAAGATTTTTGCAGCTTTGCTCCCAGTGCAAATCTTCTCCTACAACTGGAGTTATTTCTAAGCAGATTTTGTCTTGGGCCAAATTTGGAGCTCAAAACAGCCAGAGGAGCAGGGGTGCTTGAAGAGTTCCAAAGGTAAAAGAGGTCTGGGGGCTGTATGGGGCTGCAAAGAGGCTGTGCAAGTCAGAAGGACAGACAGGTTGGGCTGTGAGTTTCCTTCTTAATCCAACACTCCAGGGTCTCATCCAGCCTCTGTGCTGGCTGCCAAAAGCTCATACTGGGCAGCTATTTTGGGATTCAGCAACACCAAGTGTTACTTCAGAGATGTTTGGAGAGAGATTTAATAAAATCAACTAATAAGGTTTGATGTGCTGAAGATTAGAAAGAGCCATTCTGAGCATCTGTGCTGACCTCGGGGGTGGGAGGCTCGAGGGAGTCATGTGTGTCCTGGGCACAGATGCCCTCCTGGGAGTGCTGGTGGGACAAGACTGCTAACTGCCTTGGGCTGTCAGCTTCTGGTTTTGTTTTGATGATTTAGGGTTTTTTTTCCTTTTTTGTCATAGGACCAGCCCAGAACAGAATCACGAGGTCGGTGTTTATTACTTTCCAAATAATCTATACACTGGTTTTAGTGCTGACACCGTATGACAGGTTGTGTCACCACTGTGCTCATGTTTCCATGGGACACCACAGCTTACTGGTTTTTTCCCATTTCATAACTAATAAGTGAAGTGAGTTTGACAGCCTTGGTTTCAGCTTCAGCCTGTTGGTTCCCATGTCATAGGTAGGCTCAGTTAGCAGCAAATTCTTGTCAGGAGAAGAGAATTACAGCTCCAGCTTAAAATGTGCTAGCATCCTGTGCAAAGCTTTAAATTCTTGACCAAAGTTAGATAAAGCCAGCTGAAAGTGTGACGTTTGAAATACACTATCTATTTATCTTTTCCTTCTGACCAAAAATACCTAGAGTGGAAGTATGTGTCTTTGCATCCAAGCAGAGAACAGTTGAGCTCCTCTGAAGAAGAGGATAAACACAGCCTCTTAAATATTCTGGTTTTTAAAATCTGTGCAACTGTCCCTCTCCCTAGATGTGTATGTGTTATCTATATCAAAAAATGGTATGTATACACACATTGTTAAAGAAAGTTGTGTGTCTCAGGGTGTGGGAAGTTTATTTAAATGGTAATGAGAAAAAAATTGTTAGCTCTCCCCCAGCAGTCAGTAATGGCTCTGAGTTCCAGCCTGAGTACAGATGGAGCTTTGATATAATCAGTTTTGCAGTGAGTATGTGCTGTATATCCTGCTGCTAATCCCGTGGTGAAAATCAGCTCCTCCTGACACCTGGTGCCAGGACCTGACACAACTGAGTTCAGCTACAGCATATGCAGCCTCGTGGGCTGGATTTGGGCACATCTCAGCTCAGAAAGCACTGAGCACTCTCTGCCTGCTGCTTTGTGCTGATGTCTCCCCTCAAAACTCCCGTCCCAAGCTGCTGTTCCAGGCTGCCCTCCTGGGCGACTTCCAGCCCAATCATTTATTCAAGCCCCATTTCTCTGTGCTGGATGGGCACTGCTCCTCCCCTCCCAACAAGAGGGTTTGTGTTTAGACAGTGGTTTTAGTTATGGTTTCCAGCAGGATGAGCTACCCCACATTCAGCTTGGGTGAGAGAGAAACAGCATGTGAAATACAGCAGCTTCTGGGGTCAGATGAGGACCAAGTGCCTGTGGAGTTGGGAGCCCTGGGGCCTTTGGCTACAGCTCTGGGCTTGTCCAGGGAATGCTGTTTCCAGAGTCTCCTTGGCTGCCTGGGGCTGGGCAGGGAGTGTGAGTGCCATAAAAACCGGAGTGAGGTGTAGAGTCCTGATGGTTTTGGCCTCTTTGCTAACTTTCAGCAATCAGATCTTGTTATCTAAGAGTTTTCTAGAAGCTGAATGGAAGGCTGGAGGGGGTTTAGGGGGCTTTTTTTGGTAACAGTTTGCTACATTTATGGTTTGGATCTGAAGGGACCTTTAGCCTGACCTCTGGTATGTAACAGAGAGTGTTGCATTTCCTGCATTTAAGTCCCATAGTCTATCCAAGAACTGCCTAACCACAGCGCTTTCTTAGGAAAGCAAATGCTCTCAAATGCACTCATTTCAGTGTGGTAGAAATGTGTGTTATTCCTGATAGTTTGGAGGAACAGGGCTCTTGGATGATCCCCTGACCCAGGCTTTCCCTGTGTTTCCCTTGATCCCGTCCCTCTCCCTAAACTGCACCCCCTCTGCTGCTTGTCTCCTATCCTGCCTGTGCTGAGAGACATTAAATAACCTCAAGGGGCAAAGGAGGAAGAAGTATCCATTTTGGGAATTAGGAAAGGGCAGGCATATAACCCAGCTCAGCAGCAATGGGATCAATCTGACCTTGCCCCACATTTGGGTGGGAAGTTGTCACCTCAAAGCAGGTATTTATTATTCCACACAGATGTTTGCAGTGACGTACGAGCCATCACTGCTGTTTCTTTGCCTTGCAATAGCACTGTGACACAAACCCTGTTGCACCAGGCATGGCACCAATGCAGAAGAAAAAGCTGCCCCAATCCCAGAGAGATCTCAGGCTCACAAGGTAATTACTTATCTTCATCCATTAATTTCCCTTTTTCTTTTTTTTTTTAAGTACCCAGATAATGTTGTTTCTCTCCCAGACTCAAAGTGCAATGACAAACAAATGATTTCAAGTGTCCTCCTGAGACAGGGAGAACCAAGATAGATGTGCTGCCAGCAGCACTGACCCTCCTGGGGTGATGGAAGTTGAAGGGATTCTCGGGGGAATGGCAGATCTGGAAAGGTGCAGCACAGCTTTTCTAAAATGACACAGCCAAAGATATTCTGGAGATTATCCTCCAAAAACTCAGTGGTCAAGGGCTTAATGACTTAAATAGCAGTCAAATGTCTGCTTGTTATCAATCACCTATTGCCAGTTGAACTGCATTAATGAGGGTTTCTTGATAAAAGCTGCCTTATCATCCGGAACTGAGATACTCAGCCTAATGTGCTCCAGCAAGGCTGGAGGAAATGCTCCTTTCAGCAGCAAAGGAGACGATGTGTCGCTTTCCTGCATTAGGCTGAGGCAAATGGATGGTCAGGCCCTTCAGAAAGAAGCAATTTCTTTCTCCTTTTGGTGTGAAAGGACTGCTTTATCCATGTGTCAGAAAGGATTCTGGCTGTCTTGCAAGAGTTTAGAGTCCAGCCACGCACACCTTGCTGGCCATTCCCAGTGGCCAGGGCTGAAGGCCATTGCAGCAGCCCAGGGCAGCATCACTGCACCCTGTTCACCTGTACATCCCTCTGCCAGAACCACTTACCCCCTTGGACAAAATGGGCTGAAAATGGTATTTGGCATTGTTGATGACAATTTTTCCAGATTTATTACCTGGATTTTGTTCACTGTTTGGCTGCCTGCTCCCCTTCCATCTGCCAGCCCTGTAATCCACCTCCTCTTATCTCAGCACAGTTCGCTCCACCTCTTGCTCATTTTCATTTTATTGCCTAGCTAATCTCATCCTCCTGCTTTTCCTGACACTGCTCCCCTCTCCCCATCTGTGCAGATTAAATCACTGCTCCTTTTGTTTGATATCACTCAACATTCCCCCATTTCACTCAGGCTTTGGGATGCTTCCAGACAGTTTTGCTGTTGTTGCACACATCCATTTTCCTGGCACAAAAAGGCCCATCAGCATCTGGTGGAAGGGTTAGTGAGTCCTTGTTTCAACCAGTTCTCAGAGATGTCCTGAATCCGAAATGGAGCCCAGCTCAGCCTGCACAGTGCAGCAGAGGCAGGTATGTGTGTGGAACTCCAGGAGCACAGACAGGGTGCTCAGGACAGCTCCAGAGTGGTGACAGAGCCTGGCACCTGAATGTCGGCAGAGAAAAGTCTAGATCAAAGGCCTGGGGTGGGATACCTACAAGCTACCAAAATGTGAAGTTTTGGCAATGGTTTCTCATATTGTTGGTGATGTATCAGTGTAGTCCACCATCATCCCTATTTACAGCATCTAGTGGCCTGTCAGTGTTCACGGCCTCAAGAGTCTCATTCTAGTTACTGCTGAGGATTGTTGAGGATTTTAGGCTCAAGGTTGAAGACAGATTCCCTGTTCAAGGGTGTTAAGTGCACCCTGGTTTGGGGCACAGCTGCAGCTCTGGGTGGGGATGGTGGATTTTCATGCCACGTGTTTCTGGCACCCTTCCACCTTCCCACACAGAGAACAGTGCTGGAGACTCTCCTACCAGCATTTCTTCCACCTGTGGGACTGTGCAAGTCCACTGACTGCAGTGTTGCTTATATTGGCTCAGAACTGCAACCAGCAGAGCCTTTAATGCCCTGGCAAGCCCCAGACAAATTCAAAATGGCTCACAGGGACCACGTCCATTGACAGGACCCCTCGCAGCTCTCGGTTGCTGGTCCTTACTGTGAACACCTCAGCATGTTTGCTGTCAAAACAAGTCCTAAAGTCTTGATTCAAATAACCCCTCTTCAAGCACATGGGAGATGGTCCCCTTAGCAAGGACAGCGGCTGTTTGGCCCTAATCATTGAGTTTAGATGTTCATTTTTATTCTGTTTGGGTTGTATCTCTTTTCTTAATCTCCACTTACAATGCCAACCAGGATGAACTTGCTGTATCTCCCCTCACTACCTCTATCTGCCAACATGTTTTAAATAGGTTTAAAGAGTACAGGAGCTTAAAAAAAAATAATCAAGCAGCTTCAGATGAAAGCCAGCAGCAAGCCTTTAAAAATAGAGTGGCAGCCCTGCACGAGGTGCTGGGTAAGTGGGTGCACGGGAGGGGAGCGGAGAGGGCTGCAGAGGCTCTGTTTAAACAGGAGGTAAATAAGTGGCTGGGGGAGCTGCAGTTCATCTTGTTCCCTTACGTGTTTCCCAGATAATGCCACATATCTTCAGGCAGGCTGGTTCTAAAAATGGACACAGCTCTTGGGTTTCACTGGGTGACGCTCAGGCTGCGGCTCCTGCAGTCTCCGGTGAAGCGTCCGTGGGAGCAGTGAAATGGCATTTAGTGTTTCCAAACCAGCAGCAACACTCAGGTCTCAGCACTGGTGCTTTAAGGAAACTTCCATAATGAATAATGTGTGACTTTATACCATGGTGTCTAATGCAGAAGCAGCTGCCTATAAATCCCTGAGATCAGGCAGTGTATTGTTAAAATTCCCTTTCCTGCTGTGGTTGACCTGTGAAAACAGCAATCCTCCGACAGTGAGAGCAGCACTTAATTAGTAATTCAGGATTAAAGCTTTCTATCCAATGAATAATTTCACAGAAGCAGAGTTTAGGATTGGAGCTGGTTTAATATAACAAAACAATTGTCATGAAAGCCTCCTTGGCATTTTAATGGTGTTTTTCTTTGGTCTAAATATACATAAGAAGTTGAGAGGATGTTTAAATCTGAGCAGGGGATAAAAGACCAAGGGAAAGACTCAAAGGTCTTGCCCAAACTCCACATACAGTTGTGTGAGCCGCTGGCTTCCCTAGGACAGGGCATCATCCCAGGGAGCTGCACTATTCACCATTCCTCTCACTGCTCCAGGATGAGTGTTTGTGTCCTTATCTTTCTCCTCATCCTCCTCTCTCCTTCCGAGTTGAGCTCAGCTTAGCTGTGCAAAGGACAAGTACTTGTTAACCTCCAGCAGTGGTCAACCAGCCCTTCCCTGCTCCCAAGGAGACTGCATTTGAGTTGGGCACATGCTGCTCACTGGCATGGAGAATTCCCCACTTCTTTCTAAAGGAGTCTTCTAAGGCTGTCCCTGTTCAGCAGATTCAGGAGAGAAAGGGCAGCAGTGCCCCTTGGCCAAAACATGGCAAGCACTACTACTCCTATAGAAGACAGAGTGTAGCCTTCCCTGTGGGAATGAAATGATCCTCTGTTGAGTGAATTGTCGCCTACAAGGTTAATTAGTGTAGAAAATGAGCTAGAATACTTAGAAGTAATGAATCATAATGATTTGTTATGTTTGAGGATTGACAAATTAAATTCATACATATTTTGGACTAGTTGTTTTAGTCAGAATGGAAAATGTGCTATGCTTTATTCTGTTGTTCTGCTTTCATGTTGAGATGTCAGGAGGCAAATCAATATGGCCAGAGTTTGTAAAGTCTGGCAGCACTTAATTGCATGATGTTTAACCTCTCTCCTGAGTCCCTGAGCTGGGCTAGGAGCAGAAGCTCCTCTGGAATCAATACACATGGGATTTTTACCTAAAAAAAAACCCACAAAACTTCTCCTAAGCTAAAAGAGGGAAAAAAAAGTGTATTGTCCTAATCCTGTGAGTGGTAGTGTCCTATGGCAGCTTTGACTGAGGTGTGGCACCCCCTCATCTAGGAAAGCAGATTAAATTATAGATCTACCTCCCATACCAAGGTGAGTCAGGGGACTTGTTGGTAGCAAGATTCATCAGATCCTTCAGTTTCTGCTGTCCCCAGAAGAATCTCTGGACTTTTCCTGTGGAATTGAATCTGGCAACATATCAAGCTAAGGGGCAGACAGACATTGTAACCCTTGAAATACCTGGAAAGTAAGGATAAGAAGGCTACTTGAACCTGGAAAATAGCTCCTGGAATATCAATATAAGATGAAGGACACTGTGAAAAAGAGGATCTTGATAAGAAGAATTCATTCTTAGTCCCCTTCAAGAATCATAATATATTCCTGCCTGAGCTGAAGCCTGACACAAGCTCTTGTGCTTGATTTGATTGTTTTGGTTTTGGGTTTGGTTTTTTTTGGTGTGGTACCAAGGTTTAGCTGGTTCAAGGCTGGAGGAGCTGTGAGCAGGGGGAGGATTTGAATTTACAGCCATTCTTTTAAATAGATCAGTGATTCCAGGAGGGCAAGTGGTACTGCTACAGAGATTAATTTCTTTGCTGGATTGATGCCTCTGAAAGTGTTTGGAGAGATTTGACAAACCTTTCTGTCTGTTGAAGGTTCCCATGGCGCTGGCCCAGCCATGACTGTGTGAGGCAGACTGCTGGTGCCACCGCTGGGAGAAGACATCTTTATCATTCACACAACAAAGAGCTCCTTGGGGTTCCAAGACAAAAGATACCAACTGACAATATGTCAAAAACTAGTACAAGTTAGGACTAAATTAGTACATTTCTTCAGATGTTTTCACAGTTGTGCTGCCTTCAGCACTCTGGGCAATGTTCTGGGCTGTTAGGTATTCAAACTGGTCCTTCTAGTCTCCACTGATGTGGTTCCTCCTGGCATCATCAGGTGCAAACTTCCTCTTGCTAAATGCTATGAAGGAATCACTCTGACACAAAGTGGAAAATTCTCCTTGGGGTGCAGGGTTCTTTCAGGAGGCAGCCAGTGAGGTGACTGCTCATAGACCTGACCCTGTGCTTGGAGATGTGGATTTATATACAGTATCTTCTGTGAAAGCAGCTATTCTTGCTCTTGCCAAACTGCTCTGAAGACCCGTACAATGATGTTAATTGTAAGCCACAAGCTGGCTCTTATCTTTGAATTGTTTTTCTCTGACAATTTTAAGAAGAGCTCAGCATGTTCTCAGTAGGAGCTGATAGATGCTGAGCACTTCTGAAATCCTGCCAACTTCATTTAGGTTCCTAAATGGGAAGTGAGTGCTTTTGAACATATGATCCTAAGGGTGCATTTCATAACAGTACAGCTCTGTCCATACCGTTTCTTTCCTCTCTCACTGTCCCCAGAATGCTCCCAGCAGCAGCAATAACACCAGGAGCACTGGGCTAGTCAGGGCTTGAGTGATGTCTCAGTTATGATGTCAGCTGAAGCCACACTGAGCAGAATTAAATGACAGCAGTTAGAGAGTGCCTGTCTGCGTCCGGTCTGCAGTAAGGTTGTCATCATCACTGCCAGCAGCATGGATCTATTTGAGATAGCTGTAGCTGATTTTATATATATATATATCATATGTATGTATATGAAAACAAAAATCTAGTGCAAATTCTGCCTTGTTTTTCTGAGTATTTCATTCCATGTTTCAGGCTATGTACGCTGTCCTTGACAATGCTCGACTCTCAATTTCAGGATTCACATTTTCTCCTGAGTAGGTTCCTGGGGCAGATATAATGAATATTTTTTTTTAGTGTTTGTGAGGCAGAGCAGGAGGGCAGACAGGCCTTTATCTGAAGCTTTTCCAACAGAGTGAGTGCATGGACAGCATCTGTTTTGGTCCTGTGAGGCTGACATCCTCTCCCAGCAGACTTGGCAGTGAGCAGAAGAACCACATGTCAAAAAATCTGGGGGCCCATGCGCTGTGGACAAGAGTATGGCAAAGAGTTTAAACATGAGTGAGTGGAGTGATGCTGGAGGGCTGGCTGAAAGCGATTAGCACAGTGCTCTGGAATGTGGCGTTTCAATAGCTCTCCAGAAGGATCTGCAGCCCCATTGACTTCTGCAGCGTCAGGAAAGAGCCCTCGCTCTCCAGCTTTTGCCAGTGTCAGTGGGAACATGCAGGGCTGTGTGTGCAGCAATCACAGAGCTCCCTGCTCTGGCTCTGCACACCCTGCCCTGTGTCCTGCCCATGGGGCTTTTCCTTTGTTCCACAGGAATTTGATGCCCCAGTGACTCAGGTTCCTCGTGGGTTGCCAGAACCCCCCTTGACAAATCCACACCAATATCAGCTGTAGCTTTGCTGTTTGCCTACCCTGGGCCAAAGCACCAAAGGCCACCTGTGGCCACGATCCAGCTGTTGTCAGCTGTGCAGTTGGGTGGTGAGTGGTGTGGGATTTGGGAGTTTTGTTTCCACTGCTACTGGGTTTTTGTCTCTTTGGGAATACACTCAGAGGGACTAAATATATAACTGCAGTCACATTCACTTGTTTCATTTTGTTTTCTTTATATTTTCCTTTTTCCCCCCACCCTTCTGATTTCTAGGTGGATAAATCGAAGTGTGGAATAAATTAAAAATAAAGCTGCGTAGAAGGCCTGGCTGATGTGAACACATACATTTTTAGTTGAGGTGGGAGAAGAACGCACTCATTCAAGCCCTCATCTAGGGCAGGGAATTCCCTGGCTTTTGTCTAAATATGGCATGCCAGAGCAGAGCACAGGCAGTGCAATGCTTCACTGAGTATTGTTTAAAAGGGAGCTTGGCACTGGCCAGCAAGTTGGATTCTTGTGAAAACATGGCACAAGGAGTTGTTTGACAGATTCTGACATAGCAAAGTCTTTACAGGAGGAAAAAAAATGAAGAAGGAAAAGAGAGAAACTGCAGAGTACATGAAGCTAAAAGCATAGTCTCTGCCTAGAAGATTGAAGAATAAAAGGCACTTAGCACTGAATCAGACCCTGCAAATTCTATGGGTCTGATCCTAGCAGTGATCTATGGGAGTGAAAATCCACTCCTAAATGATTGCCTGTTGTCAGTCATCCAGGAGAGGGGATGAGGAAGAGTGAGAGCTGGGGAGGAGACTGCCATGGCTTGCACCCACTCACCAGAGTCTCTATCCCAGGCTTGCCTGGTTGGATGGACCCATCCTCTGCCATCCCATATTTCACCCTGCAGGTAATGGCATTTCACTAGCAGATCTTTGGATGCAGCACTCAGTCCCAGGCAATCCCGTGGTTTGTGTAGGTGTCTCCCTTTTGCAAAGCTTATGCTGAGCTGTGGCTTTGAATATCTATTGCAGCAGTGAGCGACGATTCCTGTCTGGAAGAAATCCCTTCTCTGCCATGTCTGGAGACACTGCAAGTCCCTCAGAGCACAAAGGCCTTTACACATCTCAGCAATGGAGAATTTTGTCTCCAAAATTCCAAGACTGCTCTTGAAATATGGCCATTATGTGAGTGTGTTCTAAGGGAGGGAAAACTTAACTGGGATTCAGTGCATTTCTGGAGGTCTCAGATGAGGACACCTCACTCAGTGACTCTACTACTCACACTAACTGCTCATCAGTCTATGTAGCTCATACAGAGGAGGTCTTGGCTCAGGCTTCCCCATTTAAACTGAAGCCCTTCCCTAAATTTGCCTTGAATGCAACATCCATGCTCGATCACAGCTGGAGCTTCCTCACGTCCTCTTCCTCTGGTTGGTGGTTTGGATGGTGTCTTGCAATGTAAACTAGAATGATAGGAGTAGTCTGTAATTAGCACATATCCTCAGGCAGTTTTGTTCCTGAAATGCAAGGCCTAAATTGTTCTGCTGCAATAGTATTGGTTTAGTGAGTCCATTAACTGCTCTGCATTATGTTAGTGGAAGCTGTTCCCTAGGAGCTGCAAAGGTATGGATTAGAACCAGGAGTCTCTGATCCGCTCCTGTGGGCATCTTCCAGTGAAACCAAAGGGAAGCCCATCATATGTGTGGCCCAGGAGATGCACTCCATGGCAAAGCAGCCAAGTCCAAGAGTTTCTGGGTCATTTTAGCAAAGCTCGAAGGAGAGCGAAGGCACAGGAGCATTCCCTCACCCCTTTTGAGCATTTCAGTTGATGTTAATTGTAGTGGAGCTGCTGCAAATACTTCGGAAAGTAAATATTTGATGTCCCCATCCAACAGAAAATAAGTCAAAGAAGCAACCACCTGCCACCCACTGGGTCATCACAACAAAACTGGGGCTGAGAATCAATAGCAACGACGCTGAACCTTTGTGCTCATGTCCTCTCCAAACAAGAGCTGTGGTGGGAGAGCAAACAACACCTGCCTGGAGGAGCTGGGCACGGACTGAAAGCGAGCAGAGCATGGTGGGCAGAGGCTGTGTATGCAGCACTGGGCTCCAGGGTGGGGCTGCTGGCAGAGGCAGGAGGAAGATGGTATCTCCATCAGCCTGTGCTAATGTGAGAGGCAGAGTGGGATGGACAGCCACTCCTCTGTGCCTGCCAGGAGGAAAGCCCTGCAGTGGGACTGCTCTCCAGCCAGTCCTGCTCTTGACTGGGGTGTGGGTCACACCAGGGGACAAATTGTGGGGTTGTCACAAGGAGAAAATTGAGCAGTTCCTTGTCTGGCAGAGGCAGCAGATCAGTCACCACTCACACCTCTGCCCAGGTATGAATTCCCTGAGGAAACCAGTGTCACTTTGCCCTAACTGGGAAGCAGGGGAGATGGCATGATCTCTGTGTGCTCTGGCTGGGCCCAAATCCCCAATGGGCAAATGATCTGCATTTGGGTGCTGCTTTTTTTTCTTAATCTAATGTTTTTGTTGGTTTTAGCCTTCCAAAAACAAACTTCAGATTCATCAGCTGGAAGTGATCTCATCACATTACAGATTCGCTTTCCTGGGAAACTAAACTTCGGGTATACTCATGGGAAAGTCTCACCTTCCCTGTTTTATTTTCTTTTAACTGGATTTCTATTGAAATTAGCTTGGCAGACCAACAACTCGGAAGTGAAGACACAAAAGAAAACCCTTTGTTACTATTAGCCTTTTTTAATCTCTTGATTTTCTTACCAATCTCATGGTTTTGGGGAGATGGCAAGTGATTTTTGGATGTTTAATGATACATATCCAAATCTATACAGAAGGCAGGCCTCCTCATAATACATTTTACCCACACAGTAGTTTATTTGTCCCACCAGCAGTAAAAAAATAGAGACAAACCCCAATAATTAATTATTGCCCTGTCTTTTGTAGTGTTCTTTGAGCTGCAACACTTTGTGACCCCTCCTACTCTTTTCCTACCTCTCACAAACTTCTGCACAACTGGCAGGTGGGTCAGCAAACCCAATGCAGTATCACTGTAGTCAAGCAAGGATGGGCTTGGCTTCTCTTCAAAGGGAGCTTTTATGGAGTGTTTAGTGTGATGTGACAAAGCAGGGAAGTGTGCCATGGGTGCAGGGCTTCCAAATCCCCACCTTCTACTTTTATTAAACTTGAGAGCAATTGATCTTGCCAGGGTGATGAGCCCTGCCAGTGTGCATCTTGTTTACAGCTGCACTCAGTTTTTAACATATTTTCCTGTTTTGGACTAGGACAGCACGATTCTGCTTTATGCCCTGGATAAAATCCATTTAAATATCAGGATTCTCATATTTTGCCACAGGAACCAGAAGGGATTGTTTGGGGCTGGCAGCCTCAGTGCCCCAGGATGACACTGCTCACGTGTGCAAAGTGACACCTCAGCCCCAGCAGACCTGCAAGGTCTCACTGTCAGTGTGGGAAAGCTTTGGATGGGGCCAGTAGAAACTAAAAAGATTTATTCTGGGATTATTTTATTGTGCTTGGTACAAGCATTTACTGTCTGGTGTGAGTGAGCTTTAGACGCTGTTGGAAATTCCAGATGAAAATTTCACACCACTTGCCATTCCGTTTTGCCCTATTTTATTTTGTGTGTTTGCTTTTCATTCCGAGTTTCTGCTTTATTCTGAATTTTGATAAATTTAGATCATTGGATCGAAGTGTTAGTTAAAAAAAAAACAGACAAAAAAACCCCCCAAAACAAAAAAAACCCACACCACGTGTTGCCCAAAAATATTTGGCAAAGCATTTTTATTGTTCTAATTTCCCAGCTGCCTATAGCAGTCACTTTTAAAACGGCTGCACACGACTAGTTTTACTTGAAAATATCCTCTTCCTTTTTTCTCCCTCTTGTTTCCTTTTTCCCTTCACAAGAACCAGGCCAGTTTTCACAGAAACTTTACCAGGAAAAATGGACATTAGCACCCTGAGAAATTTCCATGTTTGGCTTTGAATCTGTCAGGTTACATGGAGAAAAAAATACGTTGTAAATTTTCTCCTTCGGTCACTTTGTAGTTTGGTGCTTTTGCCTTGCAGTTTAGGCACAATACACTGAGAACAGGAGCTTTTCTCCCTGGTCTTTCCTGCTCTGCCCTATGTTTTACCCAGCTGGTCCCAGCCCTGTGCCCTGGCAACCTACTGGCTTCCTCCTCTTTTCTCTGGCTTATCTTCATCCCTCTTTTTGTTGCCTAAAATGACATGTCTATTTCAGTTGAAGGAAAAGCCAAGATTATGATATGGCACTGAACTTTTCTTTGCCGAGGACTCACTGTCTCTGAAATCATTCGTGGACAGTGGTGGCACAGCAGACCCATCTCCTGGTTGGACTTGGCTCTGCTGCGATTCCAGGACTGGCACGGTGTCCCACTCAGAGGCCCCTCTGAGCAGCGAGGAGGTTTTTCCAGTGGGCCCATGCTGAGACAGCATCAGTGCAGCTCTGCTGCTCTGCCCACCTCGTGTGTGCAGGAAAACCTTGGCTCAGCCTGGGCGAGGCTCACCTGGGAGCACGTGGATGGGGACGTGCCACGCCGCAGGTTGGGATGCGCTGCTGGGAAACAGCGTTGGCTCTTGGCCAACCTGGAGCAGGGAGGTGGCAGGAGCTGCCGGCCCGGAGCAGGGAGCTGGCAGGAGCTGCCAGCCCGGAGCAGGGAGGTGGCAGGGCGTGCCTTTGATGCCTCGGCTCCTGCTGAGCGGTGGCTGCGGGAGGGGTGGCCCCGTGGGCAGAGTCGGGCTCTCCAACAAGCTGTTCCCATTCCTGCTCACCGTGGCAGCAGCAGCCCACCTGTTCTCTGCTGTGCTGGAATATCAGCCAGAGCCTTGGCTCTGTTGTTTCAGCCTGCAATGGGTAATTTTTAATCCCTCTATTCAGAGTGTTTCGAGGAACAGGAGGAGAAACATACGGCATATGCTCACCTCGCCTCCCAGGAGGGGCGGGGGAGTGTGTCCCAGCAGCTGCTGGGTAATCCTTGTCCTTCTGTCCACAACCACATCTGAAAGGTGTGCCCACGGTGCCTGGGCATCGCCCCACAAGCAGGTGGGCTCCACTGGCTGGGCAGGGCACAGGGACTGGAGTGGTGACTCCATCCTCTCCTGGGTTTCCCTGAGGCAGACCAGCTCCATAGCAGTGCTGGGGGCACCTCAAAGGCACAGGTTATCCCTCCACAGGGCTTCCCTGAGGCAGACCAGCTCCACACAGGGGCTTTCAGGGTATGGATGCCGTGGGTGTTTGGACATTGGTTGGATTAAGGACTCGCATTTAACCAAAGAGGGTCTCTGGTGAGATCTGGGCTGGATGCAGCTGACCTCAGAGCACACAAGCTCTTTGCGGCAGTAGAGAGGGGGCAGCAGCCTGAGTGCTCAGCTACTGGAACTTGCCTCCTGGATCCTGCAGCTCCCCATGTCTTCCCCTGTCACCAAATCTCCAGCACATGAAGCCTTGATGTTTTGTCACTGCTCATTGTCCTGGCCCTCATCCTGACCCGAATGGTGTCGATGGGGTCAGTGGCATAACTAACATCTCGTCTTCTCCCTTCACTGGTCCCCTTCTGCCCACCCTGTTCTCACTCTCATGCTGCATTGCCTGCTCTGGGCACCATCTGGTGAATTTTGGGCTGTCTCGTCTCACCAACTGTCATTTGTCCTGGCTGTGGTGTAAATGTGCTCACGTTTTGCTTCAAAGGACCCCTAAACCCCTCGCTTTGTGGGCCAGCCGGGCTGTCGGAGAGGAGCCAAGCAGTTGGCACTTAGTAAGCAAGGAGCATTAATAAAAGCATTACAGTGAGGTTAGAGCCTCATTAAAGCAACGCTAACGAACCGGCTGCCTTCCAAACGTATGAAATTTTAGCTAATACTTCCTCCTTCTGATTTTGTGTATATTTAAATCTTCCTAGGAAGGCAATATTCAGTTGTCCAGGCTACAGCATAAGCAAAGTCCATTCCAGAGGAGCTGCTCTGGTGCACTGGTGCCCCTGGCAGTGGTCTGCAGCCCCTTTCTGCAGCCTCATTGCTATGACCACATGTGGCTGCCCAGAGGATCTTCACTGTGTGCAGTGTCCTGGAGCTCACTGTACAGAAGCCTCAGTGCTCCAGGGTGTATGCCAGCTCCAGGGCATGTGGAATGAAGGCAGGGTCTGGACCCACCACTGCCTCATGCTCCCAGTCCTGGCCACAACTAGCAGACCTGGATTAGAGCAGCCTAAAGGAACCACTAATCGGCCCTGAGGTGCAGGCAGTGTCTTTCATCACAGCTCTTCACTACTGTTGTCTCACTGAGTTAAAAGGCTCAGCAGCTCGTGACTGCTGCTGGCACTTTTTGCCAGGTGTGTCTGGAGGGGAGAGATCCCACAGCCGGGCCAGGGGCTGGAACTGATGTGCCTTGGCCGAGTGTCCCAGCAGAGAAGCAGCAGTGATTTGTACCAGAGGGGCTTTGCTCTGGGTCCCCCTCCAGCTTCCCTGAGCATCCTTGGGGCTGGCTCCAGGTTGTTCTCCTGGTTCCCCATGCTGCCCCCGGGCTGCACAGCTCTGTGCCTGCTGCAGCAGACACCCAACTGCCCGCCCAGCCCGCAGCTCCTTTGTAAAGCAAATTAATTCTGTCCTGCTCCGAGGAATAGCCATGCTCTCGGGAAGGCTTGGCAGCAGCAGTGAGGAAAGCAGCTGCTCCAGGACTCACAGCCCCTTTTTATTTCATTTGCCTGGTTTTAGCAGCATGTGATGGGCACATGAGCAGCAGCTCTGCAGGACGTGCCAGCACCAGGACATCTCTGTGGCTGGAGGGCTGAAGCTGCTGTCTGTCCCTTACCTGTGTGAGCACATGGCTGGTCTCCACTGGTCCTCCTCCTCCTCTCACCTCAGACAGGTTTTTATTCTCCTACTCACTTCGAAGCAAACCCAGCATTTCATTCTTGAAGGACAGTGATGGATAAATCCTCTTTTACCTTGCCTGATAGGGAGGCTACAGGGCAAACATGGTGGTTCTAACAATAAATGCCACTTTCTTGAATGGAAACAACCAGTCCAAATGGTTTCTGCTATGGTTAGCAGCCCGTTTAGAGGGTCTGCCCGAGGGAGAGGGTGTCATCAGAATGAACTCAGTGTTACCCCACTGCCTTATGTGTGACTTGTTGCAGAGACTCACTCAGAGCTCAATGCAGCTGCAGGTTTGTGCTGAGGATGTTCCCCACTGTTTCCTAAATTTTCTGGGTTAGAGGGGCTGCACAGGCAGTTGCTTGGCTCTTGGGTGCCCATGCCTGGGGCTGGCCGTGTCTCAGGCTGTGGGATGACCACAGCCTGGGGAACTTTGTGTCTCACTGCAGAATTTCCTCTTCAGTTCAGGCATTACAACACAGATTTTCCTTTTGCAAAGGCCCCAACTCCGCAGGCAGGCACTGTCCTCACTGCAGAGAAATTGATAGGGTGTCTTGGAGCAAAAGTAAAACTAAAGTACATAAGTAAATGTTTGCAGGATCAGGACCTTATTCAGGCATAAATCAGGTAGCTCCAGCCAACAATAGAATTACCTAAGTATAAAATCCCTTGTAAGCCAGTAAGATCAGCTCCAAACCTGCTAAGAATTTGCTTTTTGTTTCCATGCCAAGAATATATCACTTCTAACTGCTGCAATCAGGGCTGGTCCTTTCTTTTTTTTTTTTTTAAGTGCTTTTGGGCACATTTCTTTCCCGTCACCAGCAGATATGCACAGAGCCTGACCCTCCTTCCCTCGGGCATGTCCCAGCCTGCTTTTGCCCACAATAAATTGTTGCTATCAGGGAATATTTTTTTCTGTCCTTGCCTTTTTTTGTTACTGCATTCAATAAACAAAGGGACAGCAGTGACAATCCAAACCCATTCTTTTTATTTGCCTGGGAACAGAGTCAACTATTTGTGGGTCTTTTGTTGCTGAGGTTTTTTTCTCTTTTTGGCTGGTGACCGTTTAAACGGCTACTGGTACCTGTGGTGAGCACGTACTGGCGCTGTGGGGTTTGTCACCTGGTGGCACTGAATACACAGAGGGGACACTGATGAGGACACAACCTGCACGTGGAAGGTACCAGGTCAAATAAAAGGTCCAGGGCAGAGTGTTCCCTTCTTTTCTTCCCAAAGAATATGAAAACAGTCTGCAGGGTTTTCCTGGTGGAGATTCTTGCCTCAGTCTACCCAGTTCTCAGCTCTCCATTTCAAGATGGTGCCCCAAGACAAGAAGGCTGGTGGTGTTCACACCCAGTTGAGCCAGGATGAGGATGCACGTGCTGGGCTCGGCTCCCAGTTGGGATCACAGAGCACCACCCTCCTCTCTGCCCCGATTCAAGGAAGGTTTTGCAGCCCCATGAGGATTCCCACCTGTGCTATTCAGCATGGGAACAGTCAGGAGGGCAGTTTGGCCCTGCTGCCCTTCTCAAGTGTTTTGGTGCTTGGTTTTGTTTGGCTCTGGAACAATTCCCAAGGACTCCAAGTGACTGGTCAGTGTTTTGCATCCTCTTGGGTACTTTCCTCCCGTGTATTCCCACATTTTGGGCAGTACTGTGGGCTGGGGACACTCTGGTGCCATCAGAGCCATTTTTGACCCCTGGACACTGAAGAACAGCATGGGGGCAGCTGCTCCCCTGCCTCTGCCAGTCCTAACTCTTTGCTGCAAACCAAACCCCTGGGACATCCCCGGGAGCCATATGGTGTCTCTGAGGCTTTGATCAAGTTGAATGAAACTGAAAGCAGCCCAGCAGGTTGGACTGTGAGCCATGGCAAGGCTGGGAGTGCCTGTCCTGCCCTTCTTGGAGTGTGCAGGCGTTAAGAAGTGCATTGGTGTCTCCTGCCAGTGCCCAGTGGAGCTACTGCTGAAATCAGGGGGAGTTGCATATAAAGGAGGATGGTTTTGTGGTCAAGTGGAGGGAACAGCAACTCAGGCTGCTGTTTGAAAAAGCCATCAGGCAGCAGGTGGGTCAGGGGAGCCTGAGGACACGGTGTTTGCTGCAAACTTGGGCCAAAAAAGCTCTGATTCAAACCTGTTCTCAGGACCAAGGCTGGTGCTGCCAAGTCACCACAGTTTGCAGGAGAGCCCTGCCTGGAGGGACTCACTGATTCCAGAGGCTGCCCAGAAAGGACAAGGAGCCAGTGCAGAGGGTGAATGTTTAATGTTACAAAGACTTCTGGAGGTTTGGCCTATAATTCCAGTTATGTAAAACAGCCAGATTTCAGAGTTTACTCCAAAACAGCCAGATTTCAGAGTTTACTCTAAAAGAAAAAGCAGGATGGGAAGGATGATTGTTTCTGTCTGATCATGGATTTATTTTTTAATTGTGTGCCCACAATGTGATGTCATGCAAAAAAAATCTAACTCATACAGAAGCTCGTTTCAAAATGAGTAACTGCAACATTTTTTTCAGTCATTGTCTAAAAAGGCTGTTGCAGGTTTGCTGGGACTTCCCTTCACCCTCACTGCTCTGCACCAGCATGCAATATTCTGGTATAATTGATGGGGTGTTTGGACTCTGATAACATTTGCTTCCACCCAGTTTCTCATGAAAACCCTCCTGATGCCTTGCAGAGCTACAAAAAGGTACGTAAGCTTTACTCACCCACTTTATTCCTCCTGGAAGGATAATGGAAACTGGAAAATTCCTCCAGTCTCTCATCTCTGAGGTGATGTGGTTCTGCACAAAGCAGCTCTGGCCATGGCTCTCTCAGCAGTTTTATCTGCTTGTTGGGCTGGAAATGGTGACCTCAGCCACTGCCACAGGTGCTCTCTGGAACACTCTGCAAGGAAATCTGTTTAAATAGCAATAGCAAAACCATGGGAATAATTTATACATCTGAACTAGCAAGGTGTTAATCTGTCTCAGGAGCAAAACAAAAATCCTGTGACACTTCCAGAGGCTTTGCTTGGTTTTTCTGCACCCAAACAGGCTCTCAGGCCTGTGCCTGTGCTTGTGCATCTCTGTGTGGAGAGTGCCCAGCACAGAGAGGCCATTTCTGCTGATAATGGGAAAGTCAGTGTTTGGTCCTGCTGTCAATGGGCTTTAGCTTGGAGAGAAACCTCCACTAATCAGCTGCTTTGTGGCATTTTACAGCAAAATAAAAGGTGCCTGGGATTACTTGTTGGTCACCAAGCAAATGTTTTACTGCTAAAATGTTCCAGAGGGTGTTTACAGAGTCCTAATTGACAAAAAGCTCAAAAAACTTACAACCCTCTCTACACACTCTTCCCTCCCAAGAGGCAACCCAGGCCTAGGGCTGGGAGATGGAGATGGTGGAGATGATGGAGATGATGAAAATGAACATACAGATGGAGATGGAGGTACCTCCTGCAAGAGCCACAGGGGTCACCCGGGGCTGAAGGGTGGGGAGAAGCTCATTTGTTATGCAAATGTCTACTTGAGCCTGGCGTATACAGTGGAAAGCTCTTGAATTATTTTTAAGCAGAGGACAAAAGTTCTCTCCTTCCCCCTATCATCGTGGATCTTTGCAAAAAAAAAAAAAAACCAGAAACCTCTGTGTGAACCCTCTGACAATGATCAGCACTTGGCTATCCTGGCTGCACAGGCACATGGAAATAAAATAATTAAGGGAAAAAACGGTATTGGAAGCAGCAGGGCTTTATTTTGTCTTGATGACAGCATGAACTGATCATCCTCCAGCCTTCTCTCCACGAGCATGCTGGGGACAGGATGCTGCAGGGGCTGGAGGGCTCTCCCTGGCTGACCCACAGAGGTGCTTCCCAACTGCCCACCTGGGGCTGAGGGCTGAGCCTCAGTCCCGGCTCTGAGGGCAAGAAGGGGAGTAAGAATGGCTATTTTGGATGCAGGAAGCACTTGCAGCCCAAAAGTTCAAGCTGGCAGCCTGGCTCACACAGAGAAGGCACCTGGGCGAGGTTCCTGCCCTGCTGTCTCTGGGTTCCCCACCACGGCACCGGCCACAGCTTTGCATGAACAGATGTGCATTTGACACTGCTATTTACACAGAACTGAGGGTTGCAGGGGGGACAAAGCTGAGCCTTTTCCACGCTGGTGGTGATGCCACACTGCCACACACTGCCATTCCCATCAGGAGAGTGGCCAAACCTGTGCCATGTGCTCCCGCAGCACGGGCTGTGTGAGGCAGCAGCACTGCCTGTCCTCTGCCCACAGGCAGCTGTAGCAAAAACCTGTTTTCCAGACAGATTGCACCTCTCCAGAGTTGCTCTCTCCTGAGCCAAGCTCTCCCCTGGCCTCAGCATCCCTGTGCACCCACACTACGAGAAAGCCCAGTGGGCAGTTCAGCTCTGGTGTGCAGAGGGCTGGTTAAACTGGGGTGAATCAGCTTTAAAAAAGGGCTTCAGACAAGCCATTGCTCTTCACTGGAGAGATCCCCACTGGTTCTGGAGCCCAGTGAACAAATGCAGGTGCAGCACAAAGCCCCTTCCCCTGGGGCTGCCTCCCTGTCAGCTGCTGGTGCTGCCACGACCCAGCTGCTGACAGGGAAACGTCACTTTTTCCACACAGCAAATGTCACACAGGGCGTCACTTCCAATGATTCCTGCATGGGGCTTCCCCACAGCCCCGTCCCAAATGCACTGGGGCGTGAGCTGAGCTGAGCTGCTCCTGCCCCAGACACGTGGGTCCCTGGGGCTTTGCTGGTGTTGCTGAGGGAGGTCAGCGAGGCCACAGAGCCTGGGGAAAACCCTCAACAAGACTAAGCAACTCCCCAAAAGCCCCATCCAGCATGCAGAGTTGAGGTCAAGTCGATGTGGGCTCTGATGGCTCCTCAATTCAGGCCCAGCTTGCACCCCAGGGTCCCACTGGTGCAGCTGATATCCCTGCAAGCTCCCAGCTTGCCTCATCCCCAGCCTGGCTCTCTCCTGTGACACACAGGGGAACCAGAGGCACTGGGCCATTCCCTGAGGCACTGGCCTCATGTGTGTACCACGTGTGGCAGGGGATGAGCTGCTGTGCGGGCAGGTTCCTGGTCTCATGCCACCATCCTGCCTTGCTGACACCCATCCCATCAGAGCCCATGGGGTGTGGGTGTGGAGGCAGCATTTGTCTCCCCATGGGGAGGTCGGACAAAGCCCCCCCAATCATCTGTACCATGAGGTAGGAGCAAAAATGCTTGTTCCAGGGCCATGGGCTAATTGGAGTGAGCTCAGCTGCTTTTACTACTCCTATCATGAATGAAAGGATTAGTATCACACATAAAGGAATGAGCCTGGTGTGCCATGACAGCCTGTGCTTGGAGCTGAACCGTGTCTTGCCAAGACTGAAGGTGACTGAGCTGGGGAGAGTTGTGACCATCTCCCAAGAGATCTCAGAGCTGTGACGTGTCTCTGTGGTCAGGGCAGGGCAGAGCAAATGGCATGATTTTCCTTGGCATGGCTGGGTGATGCCAGCAGGACTTTCCCAGTAATCCCAACAGGGCCACCTGCCACCAGCCAGGTGTGAGCCAGGTGCAGGAAGGAGCTGGGGTTTGTGGTATGGTGGTAGCACCTGGACCATGTGTCCCTCTCTACATAAAATGCTTCATTTCCTTAGTGCAATGTCTGCACTGCAAAATCTCCACTGCAATTCTTCAACACTTAAAAGCAGTTGCTCTCTTGGGCATTTTTGAATTTGTTGGAAAAATTTGTGTGGACATTACAATGTTTGTTTTCACTGATAACTATTTTTAATCTTGTTTTTCATTAAAAAAGTCGAGATAGATGTGAATTGAAACTGTGCCTTTAAATATGACGTGATATTGGCTGCCTAAAACTAAACACAAAATAAGGAAGAGTTGGAGCATGTGCCTAAGAGCTGGGAAAGGCTAAAGCTTTGTGTGCCACTCTCTTGGCAGCACTGTCAGAGCCCAGGGACCACAGCCAGGGCACAGCACTGTCTAGCTGGCACCAGAGGGGTTAAAGAAGTGGCTTTACCCTGGAAGGACCTGAGGGTGGAATAATCCTTTCCAGGAGAAGATGCTGGCACCAGCTCCCACAGACTTCCCCATGGCAGTGTCCCTGGGCAGCACTGGGGGCAACAGCAAAGGCAGTGAGGGGATAGTTCATGTTTATTCCCCATTGGTTTGCAGCATTGGAGGGGAGCTGTGCAGGGAGCTGTGCCCTCCCCCAGCTCCCTGGCCTGTCACTGGGACTCTCTGCTTTTGTTCCCTTGCTGGGGACTTGGCCAAGTGGTATCTGGCCGGAGCCAAAGGCTCAGAGAGGCTGAGCAAGCTTGGTGCTCCCTGCAGCAAGCCAAGGATGGGGACGGGGGGCCCTGCAGAGGGGGCCTGTGGTACTGGAGGCACCCCAAAAGCAGAGGCAGAGTCTTGCCTACAGCGCTGGCAGCACCATGCCATGCTCAGAGCCATGTCATGCCCAGTGCAATGCTGCCCAGGGACAGTGATGCTCCAGGACAGGAGCAGCTCTGCATGTGTCCTGCTTTGTATTTCAGGAACCCTGCCTTCCCCCGGGAATGTTGGTGGCTGAAGCCGGGGAGGGAGGACAGAGGACGGCGGCATGTGGGAACTGTGGTGGCACAGACCCTGATGTATGTCACGGTGAGCTATTTTAAGATTTTTATCTCGCTACCCTCTGACAAAAATGTGCTTTGGAGCAGAGCTTATCAAGTGCAGTTTGGCACATGGGGGTGGTGAGGGACAGTGGGGCTGTTCCCTGCGAGCTGGGGGCAGTGCTGTGGAGCTGGTGGTGCAGCGTGGTGGGTGCTGCCAGCACAGCACCCATTCGTGCCATGGGTGATGGGCATGAACAGCCATGGGCCTGACCCAGCCAGTCTGTCCAGCAGCTCCCCAAGGAGACAGATAAAAAAACAGGTATCTGAGCCAAAATCCCAGCCCAGGTCTGAATCAGGGGAGTGGCAGACTGAGTCACCCAGACCACGGTGGGGCTGAGGACAGGCCTTGGCTGGGACCTTCCCTACAGCCAATTTCTAAACTTTGAATCTTTCTAAACAAGGTGTTTGATCAGATGGATGCTGCTGCCTTCTGTAGCCCCCTTTCTCCATGGTTGTGTCCCAGGAACACATATCACTGAGTGCAGAGGCAAGAGAGTGGCCCAGGGTGTGTGCCCTGGGGTTGCCACCACCCCCAGCTCCTCCTGGCTCCCAGGGGAGGGTGAGAGAGTGCTGCTCTGGGGGGGACACTGCAGACAAACCCCCCGAGGTGAGGAGGCGCAACTCTTCAAACACTCAAACCGACAGCAGCGCCCCCCACTGCTGCCAGCCCGGGGTTTGAGTGAGTTATCACCCTCACCCTCTGGCTGCTGGGGCTGGAGATTAGGGAGCTGCTCCTTATCAGCCCCCGGCCCTGCACCCCTGGGGCTCCCCTTTCAGTTTTACTCACTGGAGAAATGAGTAAGCCTGTTGGAACCACATGCTGGGACCTCTTGGGCAGTGAGCTTGGGCTGCACTTGGTGTGTTGGGGGTGAGTGTTTTTTAAAGCTTCCCAGCACGCTGACCTGCAGCAGCCAGGACGTGCTGCAGACACCCATGGGAGCTGGGGCTGTGCTGGAGCTCAGGGCCTTGCACTTACAGAGCTCAGCAAGTCTGATGAGGATGGGAGGAGTTAACTCCTCTGTGTGTGTGTGTGTGTGCGTGCTTGTCTGTGTGTGTCTGTGTGTGTGTGTGCGTGCAAAGGATGAGAGGGGAAATCCAAGGTCCTGACCGTGCCTCACTCACATGGAGATCCCCACATCTGCCCCCAAACCCACTACCTGTGCAAAAAACTCTTGGCCCAGTCTCTGAAAGTGGGCCCAACTCCTGTGTGTATCCCTCCACCCATCCCTTCATCCCTCCATTCCTCCACTCCTCCATCCACCTATCCATCCCTCCATCTGGTCTCAGCCCCAGCCACCTCTGGAGCCACACTGGGATGCTCTGCACAGCGACCATTTCTAGCAGTTTATTCGACAGCTACAAGAAAACATTCCTGCACTCTTCAGCTGTACTAGGCACATGACCCAGACAGTGCCAATGGTATAAACATTGGGATTCAATTTATTCTCTTTCCTGCAGGCTCTGTCTCGCTGGTGGCTGCACAGCAGTGCTGGGGCTGGGGCTGCTCCCTGCCCACAAGACAGGGGTTGGGCCAAGCACTGGCAGTGCCCAGCCAGGGCAGCCTGGCAGCCTTTTACCCAAATTGATGGGATATTTTTAATTTTTTTTCCATTCAAGCCTGTACCGAGCTGCTGGCAGGACTGGTACTTTCGTCCAGATTGCAGATGCCCAAAATATCTGTGTTCTGGACTGAGCAGACTGAGGCTGAAGTGCCCATGGTTGGCTGATTGAAGAGAACATATGGGAATGTAGAAACACAGACAGACAGGCAGACAGACACCCCCAGGCACAGTGCCTGAGCGTGTGTGGCAGCAGTGGGCAAGAGGATGGGGGATGCCCTGGACGGTGAGTGCCCAGCCAGGCACGGCTCTCACATCAGCACGGGATCTTTTTACTGTTTTTTCCAGATCACTGAAACCTGAGCTCAGTCCAGGACACCGGTTTGCCTCAGGCTAGTTCGTGCTACCAGCCATTAAATTTGGATGCATTGCTGTTGTGTTGTGCTCCTCATTTTAAATTACCTTCTACTCAATCTGTGATTCACCTGGCATCTTCAGCAGCCAGGATTTGTGAAGTGAAAGTTAAAATACCAGTTAAAATAAGGCATTCATATATATTCTTCCCCCCCCTCCCCCCCCACGTATATATATGAATGCACACAGCTATTGATAAAAAATGTGTATGTTCATATATACATGTTTCTAATCAGATTTATAATGTCTATAATATAAATGTTTTGGTGCACATAAAATTCATCGCAAAACCAAATTAGTTTACCTTGCTAAAGTGGCATGAAATATAGAGTAGTGTTGAAAATAAGGTAGGATGTGGGTTTTGGATGGTTTTTCTTCCCCTGAGGGCTCATTCTACCATGTTTATGTCTAAAACCTGCTAATTTTAAAGCTGGCTCACAGAACACTAATGGTATGATTTATTTATTTCATTTCACTTTCATTTTGCAAAGCTCAGGCTTTGTTTCACGTGCTCACATGTCAGCAGCCCATGCAAACACAGCAGCTGATGGTACCAGAGACCACAAAGGGCTGTCACTGACGCCAGGAGTTTATCCAGGGGTAGAGACTGAACGGGAGCCACTTGAGTGAGCTTAGCCTGATTTTAAAGGATCTTTTGAGTGTTAAACATGTAATAAGATGCTGTTTTGGTTTAGCTATTTTCCAACTAACACATATTCCTGGCTGATTTACAAAAGGCCACGTTCTCCAGCTTTATGTGGGTAGATGCTTTTAAAAACTGTCTCCTTGGATTTCAGGGGCTCGTTGATTCAATCTCTGACATCTATTGCCGACTTCTCCATCTCCAGTGTCTCCTTCTCTGACCTTTCCATCAACAACTTTTCCATCTCCAACTGCTTCATCACCACCATCAGCATCCTGAACACAGACACACAGCTAATAAATCTGAGTCTTGCCCTCCCACACCGCGTGGCCTTATCTGATTCTTTGTCCCTGTTTGCTGGGCCTTGTCACACCTCTGTGTTTCCAGGTTTGTGCTGCTGGAGTCAGCAAAAGGATAAAACAACAGTTATTTGGCTTTAGGTCAGTAACAGTCTCCTGGTTGTGTGGTCCCACACGATGTGTCTGACATGGCTAAGGGGACTTTGTCTGGGGGGAATTTACAAAGCCTCTGCTTTTGCCTCATGCAAGGTCCCACTTTTTGATTATTTATGCAGCTAAAACTGTGCAAAAATTTGTGGAGGGAAAAACCCCCCAAAACAAAAAACCACCATAAATTCCCTTGCTAAAGACACCAGTAAGGGTGGAGGGGGCTGCTGGCCCAGGGTGCCAGTGCTGGGACCACCAATGCTGCAGTGATCACCATTTCCAGCTGTTCGTTATTCAGGTTACAAGAGGACCCAATGCCTCTGGTACCCAAGGGGGATTTATTTATCCCCCAATTTGTCCCCCCATCAGGCAGTTTCCCGCAGCCCTCCAGGAGAGGCACAGCCCTATCAGCAGCCACAGGTCTATCGGGCTGAGCAGAAGCTTTTCCAGGAACTATCTAGTGGAACACATGACCCTGCCCGGCCAAAGGAGATACGTGACAGGCATTCACCGGGCTCCCGGCGAGTCAGTTGACTTTGTTATTCAAACTATTTTAGTGATGGGTTTTAATCCCAGGCTTAAATTTTTCTGTTTCTGTTTTTTCCTTTTTTTCACCC
Source organism: Myrmophylax atrothorax (assembly GCA_026770055.1). Lineage (NCBI taxonomy): Eukaryota > Metazoa > Chordata > Aves > Passeriformes > Thamnophilidae > Myrmophylax > Myrmophylax atrothorax. The sequence goes on from JAOXXN010000252.1 coordinate 12,144,663, forward strand.
CCTTTCTTTTTTTTACTCTCTGAACAAGGGAATCTCTACACTGGCAGGATTCAGAGAGGCACAAAGGAGGGAAAAACAAGTTTCAGCCAGAAGGGAGGGGAAAAAAAAAGGGATGCTGTTAGCATTCTCTGTATGTAAGGGGGTAAAAACATTTTGCTGTGAACTCTGTTTTAAAGGGTAAGTGCCAACAGCAGCCCAGTTACTATGCAAATAAATCCTGTGCTCAGCCTTTTCCTCTCAACTGTAAAGTTTTGGTTCTGGGGCTGTAGGAGCTGGGCCATGGGGGCTGACAGTGCCCCCAGCCCTCCCTCCCGGGATGGCCACTGGCTGGGGGTGCCACTGCAAAGCTCTGGACCTTGATGGGAGTCCACGGGGCTCCCCAGGTGTCACCCAGATAAGGTGGGACAGTGGGGGTAGTGCTGGGTAACCCCTGCTCCTTATCATGGGCAGGCTCAGGCAGCCGCTGGCAGCAGAGCCCTTGGCTGTGCCTCCGTGACAGGGGGACACCCCAGGGAGAGAGTGCCTGGAAAGGGAAGAAATGTCCCCAGAGCCATCCCCTTCCCATGGTGGGCAAGTGGGGAGGGTCTGGCACCAGCCAAAGCTTCACAGGCAGCCTGGGATACAGGACTGTCTCTCAGCTCACTGCTGTGAGGTGGGAAGGAAGGGGATTCCGGGAGACGATGCTGGACTGTGGCTGGGCTCGTCCAGATGGTGACCAGGACCCCAGCCCTGGTATTTATGGTGATATTTCCTCATGACAGCAGAGGAGCTGCACATGCTCCAGCCCACGCAAGTCGAAGCTCCTCCCGATAGCCCTGCTGTGGTTGTTTCCTATAAAAAAATATTTGAATTTGTCATGCAAATGACTGGGCATGTGGGCACAGCTGTTGAGAGGTTGCCCAGGCTGTGTCAGCCACCAGCATGGCCACGGGAATGTGTCCAGGACAAGGTCTGGCCCCCCAAGGCCAGTCCCACCTCCAGAACCTGTGCAAAGCAGATGGTGCTGCTGAGGGTGCTCTGCCAAAACCACCCAGCCCTCGACTCTCCTCCCCACGTCCCTGTGGCTGCACTTTGCTGCACCAAAGCTCTTGAAACAAGCTCTGTGTCCCCCCCAGCTTGTGCCCTCCCTTGGCTTCTCTGTGGCTGCATCAGAGCTGAGCTGCCCAGGGTGAGCTTCTTTCATGCCAGGGCAACAACGTAAGGCACACAGTGCAGGTGAAAGAGAATGCTCCATCAAGCAAGGCATTAAAAAAAATGACACTTTTAAGCAATTTCAAAGTGATTTAAGCACTTGCCCTGTGCTACCCTGATCAGTCAGGAGCCAGGCAGCCACCACCTCTCATCCACACCCCACTGCTCACACACTGCATTTAACTCTTGTCCTGCTAACACAGCGACCCTTGAGCTCTTTCCACTTTCCCAGCCTAGCACTGGGACAAGGCTCCTTTCTGGGGGCCACATCCTTCCCTCACCATGTGCTGCCACAGCCCCATTCCATCCGGGAAGCAGGACCATGGAGTTCATTATTCTGCCCGGCCACACTTTCACAGTTGGATTTTTGCAAACAGGAAGGTGGCAGGTTGGGCTGTTATTTTGATGTGGCTGCTTCCCAAAATGAGCCCGGAGCAAAACTGAGTGGGATCCAGGAATGGCACTGGGTGCTGGTAGAGCTGACTGTGCCCTCGCTTCCCGGCAGTTTGGCCACCTTGCAGGAAATCCGACAGCTACATGGAAAATCATCGCTCTTTTCATTTCAGAGTGTGCTGCACATATGAGTTTTTCCAACAACAAACTGATTTTCAGCAGCTTTGGTGTCCCTACTGACTGGGGTAGATGTGGGTCCCCAGTGAAGTCAAAAACTGATGTTCAGCAGTGCCTGAGCATGGGCACCTCAGTGCTGCTGGGCTGGGGCCAAGTGCTCCCCAGGGGCTCCCGGTACCTCCACCCATCTCCAAAATCCTCTCATCCTTCTTCTTCAGAAAGACTCATGACAGGCAGGAAGAAGAATTGCTGAATAATCTCCACCCCGATAGCACTTCAAAGGCAGGTCTCGGGCCAGGCTGAGCTCTCCGCCAGCGCCGCGCTGGATGCAGCGCTCGGCTCTTACTCCTTTGGCAGCCCCACAGCAAATCCAGAAAATAATTACTTAAAAAGGAAAGAAATGTCACCCACATGGTTGTAAGCAAAACCCCAGGAAGGATGAACAGAGCCCCACCAGGATCTGCATTCTCACGCAACACAAGCAAGGCAGGAACGGGCTGTTTCCATTCATCCAGATGGGCTGTTTACTCTGAGGCCTACTGATGACATTAGACATGCCCACCGTGTGCCTTTCAATTCACCAGGGTAGCTGATTAGAAACAATGCTGAACTGCCTCTGCATTCATCCTATAGCACCCTCGTCCCCCAGGATGTCTTTAGACACCACCACTTTTAACAGCAGCATATGCTGGTGCCAAAGACAGGGCACTTCTCAGCAGCAGTCCTGCCATGACCTTTATGAAGATGAACCAGATAACTGGTATGATCAAATAGGATAATTTAATTTACTTTTAAAAACTGATTCTGAAATTCGTAATTGTCAAAATCTGAAAATCAAGTTTCTAAAGCAAGTTGGTTGGGGAGAGACAAGTGCAGCCATCTGACTAAGGGGAAGGAGGCTCAGGGATGGGAGCACCCTGCCAGAGTTTCACTGCTGCTGCACCTGCCTGGCCCTGCCAGATCAGAGACCTCCAGCAACCCATCCTTACCTTGGACAGGGCTTAGGCAGACCACTCACTTTTGGATGGATTCAGCTTTGGAAAACAACTCTTAGTCTAAACAAGTAACAGCAGCAAAGTGGTTCCTAAGAATTCTGGGTGTGATCTGATCCCAGCTGTCCCTGCTTCCACTGGAGCTGCACCAGGACAGCAGCACTTCCCACCCTCTGCTCTGCACAGTGTGAGCAAGTGCCCAGTACCAGCACTGGGGACCCAGAGCTCCAGGAGCTCAAAACCCCTGAGGTGCCTTGGGAGAGTAACTAAGGGCACATGGAACACGCTGCAGGGATGGTGGCACTCAGGCAGTGCCCATCAGGATGCCAGCAGGGGCTCCTGCCACAGGACACACACTCCCAGCCCAGCACTCTCATGGTGAAGCCCCAGCAGCTGGGGCCTAACGCACTTCAGCCAAGCAAACATGGTACCATAGAGCACTGAGTACTTTTAAAAGTTAAAATAGTTTATTGCTGTCTTTGTAGAAATGCACTTAACTTACATCGCCTGTTCTCTTCCTTTATTTGGCTGTTGGATTACAGGCATAAAAAGGTTACATTAACCCATTTGTTCAGTGACATAACTCCTTCTTCTCTTTTCCTCCACTCTCCTAAACCTCTCTGGCCAACAGCCCCAAATCTCTTTTACATAAATACTGTAAATGTCTCCATAGGTTGCAGCATCGTAACAAAAGATCTACCAAAGTAGACAAAATGTTCAGTATTCTTGGTTGGTTTTTTGCATTTAAAAATATACCTAAACTTGAGATAATCTTAACAGAGTAACAATTACAATAAGAAAATAGTACAGTGCGTTGACTAAAGGAATATTCTGCTCTCCTTCAAGCCAATATTCCCTTTTGCATGTTGAAGTGATTCAGCAATTACTTAAGAACTTTTACCTACATACAATAATTTAGTAAAATGAGAATTAAACAAGGCAGATACTTACTACTATTCTTCTGTCTGCAATTCACAGCTCATGCGAATAAAATCGCAATAAATATTAAAAAATAGTTTTTCTTTTGCTTTTTTTTTTTCTGTAAGGCATCTCTGAGTATTACAAAGTTTTTGTACAACCAAAAAATAAGATTGCTTTTTCTCCATGTTCTCCAAGTACCTCTGCACCTCACCAGTAAATAAGAGGATTGCAGGTTTGATGAGGAAGGAAGGGCTGATGGGGAAGGGGGCGGAAAGAAGACCACAGGTGATGGAAGCAGACTGCGATGTGTGCAAGAATCTGTAGTTTTCCTGTGAAACATTTCAGTCACTTTTAGAACATCTTCAAGACAGTATCTGTCCATATTGAAGGAAAAAAAAAAAAGAAACTTACCAGAAGTCCATTTTCATAAGCACAGTCAGACTGCAAGGGTTGGGGTTCGCCCTCAACACTATAAATAGCTTAGGTATCAATATGCACCTACATAAGGGGATGAAGGGATGGGGTGATTTTTTTTGTTGTTTTGTTTCTTTTATATTTTTTTTTGGGGGGGGGGGTGTTGTCCTAGTCGTATCCTTCCATTGTAAGATTGTCCTAGGAGGCAAAGGCTTGGGCAGGGCCCTCACTGCATGCGGTCAGGCTGCAGCTGCTGGGGCTGGTACTGCACGAAGGCCGTGGCGGGCGCCGCGGGGTTGCTGGCGGTGATGGGGGGCTGCACCGTGCCCGTGTAGCCGTACCCCACAAAGCCAGCAGCGGGGGACGCAGCATAGGGGTACTGGTCGTAGGCAGCTGTGGTGTACTGGGAGTAGGCTTGGCTGGCGGCGGTGTAGTCGATGTAGGGAGACGTGATGGACTGCACAGGGGTGGGGATCACCACGCTGGGCTGGATGATGGCTTGGGGGTAAACGTAGTGAGGAGTGAGTCTGTGGAGGCAAAGGGACAGGGTCAGCGAGGGGCTGGGCTCCCTCCAGCCTGCACACCCCCTGCTCCCCCCCAGATTCACGTGGATCAGGCACGGAAACTGTGCTGCCCAGCAGTGCTGCCCTCGAGCGAGGGGTGCTGCTCGGGGTGGGGGATGAAAAGCAAAACACTCTTAGACCCCAAGGGTGAAAGTAGTGCCAGGTGAAGCATGGACTGCAACAAATACACACACCCTGGTCTCCACAGCTTGGATCTCCCATTAGCCAGGCTGCTGGGCCTCAGAATAACCTGTCTGGATGGCCATGACTTGCTCTCTTCATCTCCCTCACCCCCCTACGCCCTGCCTGTCCCTGCCAGCCTTGCTGCCTCCCATATCCCCCAGCTCTCACCACCCAAATGTGGGTGGAGCATCCTGAGGACTCACAGCCCCTGTGGAACACCTCCCACCACCAGGGACACCACATCACTCTCCACTCATCCCACCAGGGATGACCACTGTCCACTGGCACAGCCCCAGACACTCCAGCTTGGGAGCTGTTATCAGTTACCACACACTTAACCCATGTTTCCATAACACTGGATGTTTAGGGCAATGCTACAGGGTGTTTGTTGTAAAACATGAGGTATTAACGTTGGTTTTCTGCCCCTCAGTAACACTTCCCAGTAGTGCCCATTCCAGCAGCCTCCAGCCTGGCAGTGGCACTCCTGTGCCCACGAGTGTCACATCTCTGCTGCCCTTTCCATGCAGGTCCTAAAGCACTGCTTCTCCCAGCCACTTTGCCCTTGCCCTGAGGCAGCCCTGCTGCTGAGAGGAACTTAAGAACCACACAGTCAAAGTCCATAGGCAGAAAGATCCTGGAGATCATTAATGCAGGAGTGCCTACTAATGTGCTAGAAACTGCTAATGAGGAGGAAAAGCAAAAAAAAAGCAGCAAAATGAAAGGGGTGTATTTTCCAAATGGCCCACGACAAGTCAGGCTTCAAACAAGAGCAAAAACTGCACAAAGCTGAAGGTTTAGGTCCATCC
>JAOXXN010000252.1:12150402-12162636 GCA_026770055.1 Myrmophylax atrothorax
GGGCAGCAAAATGAAAGGGCTATATTTTCCAAAGAGCCCACAACAAGTCAGGCCTCAAACAAGAGCAAAAATTGTGCAAACCTGGAGGTTTAGGTCCGTCCACATGAACTGCCACGGGCCAGACAAAAAATGGGCAATTGCACATCAACTGCAGAGGGCAAACGGTACCCGCCTGCGCAGCCCTTGGCAGCAGAGAGCTCCGTTGTGCACGGGTTTGACAGATTCGGGGCTTGTTTAAGAAACAGGGGTGTGCAGAGCGACGCCAGCAAACAACCCGTGACCACTGAGAGATCAGAGCCACATGCACCAAAAAGCACACGCTGTGGAAAAGGTCCCTTTGGCTGGCTGCTTGCTGAATTGCGTAAGGCAACAGCACGAACCAAAACCATACTTTGGAGAGCTCGTTCCACCCTGCCCCCAAACCCAACTCGTTTTGGCAAACAGCAAAAAAAAAAACCAAGGTAAAACTCTGCAGGGAGCTTATGCAGATTCAAATATTTTGGGGATTTTTGTGTGGATGTGTGTGACAGCACATTTTCGAACACAACCACTTTTGAAAGCCTCCCACGGGCTCCTCAGAAGGCAGAGGGTTGTACATGGCCACCTTCATTCCACCCAAGCACTGTAAGTCTTGGCCACCACCCACAACGTGCTGGGGTCCACCTGGGGCTGGTCCCTCCTATCCAGCACTTGGAGGGCTGTTCCAATTTGCTTTACAACCAGCACTCAATGGTTTACCCTGCTCCTCAGGCAGGAGAAAGGCTTCTCACAAGCAAGTGCTCATCTGAACCGAGTTTTCTCTCATTTTCTCACTACCATACGCAGTTTGTTTTTTCGTGAGGCAATTTGCATGATAAAGAGAATGACTGCTCCCTGAAATCAAGGTCCTTAGGTATGACAAGGGCACCAGGGAGGATGGGGAATGGCAAGAAGCACCTCAATCTCTGTCTGATGAAGTGCAAGACCATCTCTGGAAGCCAGAGCCATCCCTGGCACAGTGAGAGAGACCTCACTGCCCTTCAGTCCGTAAAGTCACCATACCCAGCATCACCCTGTGGGTAACAAGAATGAGATGAGGCAGCAGAAATTCATTGAATCCGTTTTTGTTCAGCTCTGATCTAAACTGAGGCCGGCACAGCTGAGTCAGAGCTGGAGCTTATGCACCAGTTCAGCCCAAGGGCACTTAATGTCACACACTCATGTCGGGCAGCAGCAGCCACCTCCTCCCAAGAGCAGGGTTAGTCCCACCCAAAGCTCCCTCATGCCTTTTGCTCCCTTGCATTTTGTTTTGAATAGTTCAGAGGTGCAATGCTGCTCTCCTGCCTGCCCTTCCCACTGGGGAAGGGCTCTGCAAAGGCACCCCCAGGCACTGACCATTGGGCACGAGATGAGCAGACCCTGCAAAAGCCTCTTGCTGCACCCCTTTGTGGATCAGCAGCTTGGAAAACAGCCTGTATCCCAGAGTGGTGATGGATCCCCTGGCTGCCTGTCACTTCTCCCTACACACGATGTCCCACTACCAGGCTTCCTGGTACTCCAGGGCTCCATAAAGTTAAAACCACTGCACAAATACAACAAAAAACAAATGCACAATCCTCAGGATTCGGTAAAACCCACCCACCAGCAGGAGCAGAGGAGGGGCCTGCACTTTTCCTGCTCACAGGCAGCCAACCTGTCCCTGCCAAATGATCAGGACAGTCAGAGACATGGAGCAATCCAGCCTGAGCATCACCCTCTTCGAGCAGCTCCACAGGTCACTCCTTGATGTCTCTTGCTGCCACCCAACTGCTCTTCAGAGCTGGCACAGTCCATGTGGGGGGAAGTGGGCGAGTGGACATTTCCCAACTTGTCCCTGAGAAACTCTGCATGTTGGCTTTGCTTTCACGTACAGAGATGCAGCTCCACGATGGGCTCAGACAGCCAATCCACAACATCCTGCACTACTTTTTTTCCCTCAGAAAGGAAAAATTCCAGCTCTTCAATGCTACTTGGGATAAAAAGCATCATTAGTTTGGAAGACAGTAAGCACTCCTGCACTCTGTTTCCAGAAATACATCCCAGTTCAATGCATATGCAAGCACACATCACACACAACTCAGCAGCTCCAGAATCTGCTTCTAAAGGGAATGTAAATGTAAAAGGGAAGGTTCTTTTGGTCTGTGGGATTTTAATAATTTAGCTAGAATCTTCAATCAAGATATTATGCAGTTTGGACTTCTGAATTAGGTGCACAGATGGCAACTCATCAATCAAAACAAAACACAACCCAAGGTAAGGTCACTTTGATGACTTGCAGCTACAAACAAAACAAACCAGTGCAGTACAATGAAGTTCTCTGCTGGCAACATTTAGCATCCACAGAAAATGTTAAAATATGTACCACCCCTTCACTATTTCTGAAAATGATCTTTCAGGAAGGAAAAAAAAAGGCAGCAAACTGGTTTGGAGTTGTCTTTCTAGAAATCAGCAAACTTGTCTATGAATTTCTACAGGATGAGTCACATCTGTGTTTTAAGATGCCTTTCCCTCCCTCTCTGCAGTTTTCCTCCAACCTCCATGATGGGCCCTGCCAGCCAGAAGAGAACTTCATCAAAAACACACACAATGTGATTATAAAACATCAACCAAGTGATCAGCCATGGCCACCACACACCAAAGTCATCCTGTGAGCAGTAGACATATGAGATGCTTATGGTATTACAATTAATCATGGGCTAAGGCCACCAAACACAACGAGCATGGTCAAACCTAAGCCTAGAGGCACAGGAGGGACTCGGGAGGGCCGCCGTGGTCGCCACACCAGCCCACGCTCCGAACTCCGTGGCACCACACCACGCTGCCCCGGCAGCCAGGGGTGAGACACAGAACAAAAGAGATGGTTACAGAGCCATTGGCAGAGGGAACCATTCTGCTTTTGCAGTGCAAAATATGGAGGACACAACAAAAGGAGCCTGTTTTGGTGCAGTCCTGGGTGGAGATATCCCAACACATCAGGTGAGGTTTGTGGTGCCAGCACCCTCAGGTCTGGGGAGGTACTGCCTGCTGAAAAAGTCAACCTTTTGAAACCTGCTATCACCCAGTTCTCCCCACCACAGCTGCAGGGCTGCCAGGCTGAGCTGCAGAGCAGGGGTGGGCAGCAAGTCAGATGGCCATGTGGCCCACACCTCATCCCAAACAGTGAGGAAGAGGAACAAGCCCTTGTCAGCTGCTCTCATCTCCAAGTCACTTCATATATTTCACTATTTTATATCACATTTACACCTAAAATGTGCTTCAGCTGCACTTTCTCAGCTCTCTCCCATCGTGCAGGACTTCCTACGCATGAGCCATGAGCAGCTCCTGGAAGCTGCACGAGTTTGGGAGAACAACAAGCAGGAGTTCCTGACCCCCTCGATCTCTGCCAGCCCTGCTGGGAGCTGACTTGGTCTCTTCTGGAGAGGTGGGAGACAGCTGCACCCCTCTGTCAGGGGGACACAGCATCACACACACACTTGGGAAACAAGGAGGGGCACAGGGCTCTTGGCAGCCTCTAAGAGATCAGCACACAAATGCCACCGCCAGGACCAGCCTTTTATTCCTTGAAGAATAAAAGAAACAGAGCCCTTTGTGTCTGCCAATGTAGGCACAAATTCTGGCATTTGACCCCAGGAATTTGGCCTCCGTTTCCATTAGAGTTGACCCATTCGCTGCTACAGGGACACCCACACTGCCACAGCATGTGGTCCTGCTGGTACTGAGCCCAGCCACAGCTGTCCACAACAGCAATGTGAAAACTACCCTGGTGATGTTACACCTCCAACCACAGCCTGGATGACAGACCTGAAGATGTACTTTAAAGTGGTCCATGAGTTTAAAAGCTGTTCCTGCTTGCATTGGCAGTGCCACAACACCACCTTGGAGCTGGTGATGCAGGCACGTATCCTGAGGTAATTCACACTCCAAGAAATGGTTCCTGAAGGACACTCCCAAGCCAGCCAGCAACCTCGAGGAGCCACTCTCAGTAAACCTGCGTGGGGCAGAGGCAGGCTTGGCAATAGGTACCATATGGGCCCCAGCCATGAAGACAGGCTGTAGAGATGTGAGAAATTCAGGTCCTGTCCTCAATCCAGACATGAGGAGGAGGAGCCTCAGGCTGGAGCATGGCCTGAGGGTCCCTGTCTGCCAACAAGGACTCTTGCTCCAGCAGGAGATCATAGAGTTTATCCACCAACACTTCAGTGCAGATCAGGACATCCATTGTGCCCCGACCACTCCACCTTCTCTCACCATTCACTGACATGGGCTGGCCTTCAGCCACTGACAAACCCCCAAATCCTGGAATGTCCCCACTATAGCTGATTAAAACAGGCATTGAAATGTCCAGGGTTCTGCCTCATCAGCCAGCTATCCCAGCCAGCTCCAAGTCAGACAAGGATGAACTCTACAGTTCTATGGTGTTTATCCTCACCTGCCACAATCTGTCACAAATACAGAACAGCAAACCAATCAACACAATTTCTGCTCATCTTGTAATTAATTTGCTCATCTGTCTTCTATTCATCCTCCTCTGGCCCACTGAGGAGACTTACAAGCAGTCTAAGAAAAGAGGTACATGACTGTATTTCCTACTTCCCTGCTGGGACCAGACATCACCACACCAGTGGTAATAACCAAGGAATAATGTGTCAAATTAGCCTGGCACAGACTGCAATCAGTGGGGAAAAAGAATAAAAGAAATAAAGAAAAGACTGCAGACCAAGGATGGAAGTACATCTCACTGAGACCTAATCCTTTTTGTCAGCTCAACCAAGAGTCTTGAGATCAATGTGCTGAGCTCCATCACAAGTTACAGCCAGGCTCAACAATTTTCAGCTTTATCCTCTGCATCTTGCTTCCCCCACACCCAAAGGAAAAAGGAAATAAAAAGAAAGACCCATAATCCCAAACAAAGGCATGCTGGGCCAGACCAAAAATAGTTTTGGAGAAGCAGGCTGGAAAACACTCAGGTAGCAGGAGATAACATCTGCCTGAAACAAGAGCCATCTGGCACCAAGGAAAAAGCCACATGCAAGTTTATCCGCAAGTAGTCAGCTATCCAGAGACGGAGAAAGCCCTCCCCTTTGGGGTTATCAGCACAGCCAAACCAGAAATCAACTGACAAAAAAACAGGGACTGTTTCACACCAGTGCATGACAGGACCCTGAGTCCTTCAGCATTGGGGTGAGGGACCCAGTAGGAGTCTATGCAAAACCAGAGGCTCTGCTGACAGATTAACCCAGGAAGCACCAGGAATTCTGCCTTCAATTGAGCTCTCCAATTTTCTTCTGCAATTTAGAGGAAATCAATGGCAGAAACATATCTAATGTCTTCTGAAGTACCTTACAAGTTTTGGCATAATACACATTTTTCAACTGGTTCCATTTTGAACAAACTTTCTTTCTTTACACATGATCCATTCCACTGACCTTTAATTAAAACCATCCACACATTTGATTTATCAAAAACCCTTTCTTGGAGAGATGAAGTATTTTGAAGTAGAATGCTTCAGTTATGGAAGAAGCAATGAAATATCTATTTTGATAAAAGAAGGCCTACACTGATAAAACAAGTAATTAAGAAATTTTTCAGCCTGGAAAGAAATTCCATTTTAGGAGTTTGTGACCTCTGCTGCCATTTGTGCGTCTGTTGTCCTACAATGTGTAAGACACCTCCCTCCACACCTTCCTGCAAGCTGGAATCACGGTGGATGTGTGAACCTGGATCCAGCATGGTTTTCCCAGCCCATGCTGCTTTGGCCAGAGCAGAGCCAGCAGCAGCTCAGCTCTGTCAGGAGAGCCGAAATGCTCCAAGCTGGCGACAGGGAAACGGCAGGGGACAGCAAAATCCTGTTTACAGCACTTGGAGACCAAGAAACAGGAGACTCAGTTTTAACTCCAAGGTCCATGACTTTTCATCTTTTGTGATCATAGAGTATATTTAGCTCTGGTATGTAGCTTGCTCCCATCTGTGGGGAACAAGTTCTTCATGTAAGTCATATTTAGAAGTGACCCGGTGTCCTTGCTACCAAATTATCAGCGCAACAACTGTCTGGTTCCCTGGCTGGTGCCCTCAGCTCAGAGGCAGGATGCCCAGGGCTGCATTCATCATTCGAATTACTGGGCAAGTGCTTAACACTACGAGTTAGGGACCAGTAAGCCAACAGCTGTGCAGAGGAAAGATGAGCTCAAGTACAAGCTGGACTGCTCTGAAAATTCAGATGCGTCCATCAATCTGCCACATTGGGACTAATGGCACCAGCCAGAGCAGCAGAGGAGAATTTTGGATCTGCCACCCCCCAGCTCCTGCACCAAGGGGAAAGGACTCAGGTCGCTGCTGCTAAGGAGGCTGCTCTTGTGCTGGGGAGGATGAAGAGCAAACCCACCAAAGGCAATGGAATCACACAGAAAAGATGGCACAACCTGAGCCATGTGCTGTAAAGACAAAGGAAGATCCAGCTCAGCCTGGCTCTCCATCACACACCAGCCTGTGCTCTGACTGCAGAGGAATGGCTTGTGGCACCTTCACCCAAAGCCTGTCCCTTGCAACAGGTCTGCTAGTGCTCAGAGCTTGGCTGAGTGTAAAGTTTACACAGCTGAGTGTAAAGTCGGTGTATCAGACCATGCTCTTCTTCTGCAACAGTCTATGGGTAGGACACGAACAAACTGCAACTAAAACCAAAACAAAAGGTACACCAAGCCCTTGGGTCTGACACCAGCACTTGAAGTAGATGTTCAAGCTAATTTGCAAAGCCATCTGATCTGCTTATAAACATGTCTATGCTTAAAGAACACAATAAAACAAAAAATAAATAAAGGATCTCTTTCTGCTTGGCAAGCATTTGGTCTGAGCAGCAGTCACCATGCCTGAGAAGTAGCAGCTGAAGTCGTTTAGAAAATGGATTTGAACATTTCTTAGGAAATACCCCCTCAACACTTTCATGTTATTGGCACAGGATACCACCACGTGCCTGGTGCTCCATATCCCCACGAACCACCTGTGACTGGCAGAGCAGGATGGGATCAGGATGGGATCCTGGAGCCACCCACCTCCAGGTAAGGGAGCAGTAGGAAGTCGGAGCAGGGGGATGCCAGCTGAGCAGAGCATGGCCAATATGTGTCATTTTACAGGCATAACCACAGAAAAGAAGAAAGTTTGTTTCCTGTTATTTTTAACCCAATAGAGAAATTTTAAGGATAAACAGCTGCAAGGGAGGGTGGGCTGACACAAAGAAGGACTTTTTTCACTTTCTAACTGCAGAAGCATCAATGCATGAAATTTTAAACTCAAAGAGATTTAACTCTTTCTGATGCTGCCTGAGACCAAATGTGGGCCAGAGTCAGGGGACCGCCAAAATGAGCAACTACACAGGGATGGCGTCTCTGGAGCAATGACATCCAACGTGCAGATATGAAAAGAGCTGGATCCTGCTACAAGAGACAGCTTTATGTTTCTAAGAGCTCAGTCACTTACTCAGTCATGGGTAGATCTCCCACACAGATAGCTCCTTCGCTGAGGCACAGCCACAGGAATGCATCTGCCATATGCTGCCTATGTTCAGAGCAGCAAGCAGGGCTGCAAAGAGGAGAACCAGGGAATCCCCGTTCCCTGCACAGACTCAAACCTCTCTCCAGCATCAGAGTCCCAGAGGAGATGACCAGAAAGTGGGCACCAAGCAGCTCTGCCACATCACCTGATCACGTTAAGCACGGTAGCTGCAGGGACACACTGTGGCACTGCCAGGTGCCTCCAAGCAAAGCACAGTCTGTAAGCCCCAGGCTGAGCCCCCAGGCCTAATGCTGCTTCCCTAAACTCAGGAGCCAGATCTCCAAGTCACCCTGACACAGGCATATCCTCTGCCTTGCATTACTCCTAAGATCTCCAGTTACAACAAGCTAGAAACTCCTTTTCAAAACAGGATTTACTACCGACTCCGTGCTGTCTGCTGTGTGAGTGCCTCCCCTGCCAGGACAAGCAGGAGGAAGGAGAGAGGTTCCTCATGGTTTCTCTTTCTGTTCCGCATAGCCCAGGCAATATTTACAGCTGCATTTGGGTGCCTGGGGCTGGTGGGGGGGAAGCCTTCAGTTTATAAATAATCCTCACTGATGTTTGTGTAATTTTCATAGTTTCCATTCATTTCAGGTTTCACCAAAACCTGCATTTTGTGGTTTGATAGCTGAACATGACTGGCTGGCTTGCCCTCAGTTAACTGCCCAGAAGTTAACAGTTGTTCATTCATTTCTGCCTTGCCAAGTCCTGCTCACACACCTTGTACCCCATGCCCTGTAACAATCATCCTTTGGAAACCACATGCCAACTCCTCGGCACAGTTTGCAGAGACAGGAAGTGCAGGAAGGAGAACCAGGCAACATCCCACACCATGAGCAAAGCAGGTGAGCCACTGAGCTTCATTTGGGAAAGGTCAGGATCCACTCTGCACAGTGCAGAGCAGACAGACAACAGCAATTCAGTGAAGCTTCCAAAGGCAGACAGACCCTGATAAACTCCTCTTCTATCCTCACATCCCATAGAGGGCCAAGGAAATTGTGGGTTCAAGGGAATGCAAGAGTGGAGCCTGGCAGGCTCTTAATTTTGTTGGTCTGCTCATGAAACAAAGAGGGAATTGGCAGCCAAGCTCTGTTGCTTCACTGAGCACCTGACAGAAGCCACAGAGCAGCCCCAGCCGTGGTGCTCAGGTAAATGGCTCCACATTTTGCCAAACCCACATTTCCAGTGATTCTCCTGCAGCAATGACTGAATGCAACAAAATTCTTGTTTACTGATGCTTGCAAATAATGATATATAATCCCCTGCCTACAACCCTCCATTCTCCTGGTTCCTGTCTCTTGGCAACTGATAAATAATTTATAGTGCTGTATATGCTAACTGCAGCTCTGCTGGTTTAATGATGAAACCAATGCCTAAGAAGTGGAACAGGAACTGTCTAGATCACAAAGAGCACATAATCAGTCGATCCCACACTCCTCTGTATGTGAAACCAACAGCAACCTGTACAAAAAAACCCCTCTGTTTTCCAGAGCTGCGGCTGCAGGGTAGGAATGGCACCCACAGAACTGCAGATAATCTGCGAGGAGCTTAATGGGCTTCACCATTTTGCTGTGCTCTATTTGCATGAGTGGCAGAACTCGCCACAGGCTGCTTTTATCATCAACTTCTCTCCTGCACCCTTGTGCAATGTGGAAAACCTCAGGGTTCACATCCCAAAGCACCGCTGCTGCCTGCATTGGGGGCTACAAAAGCTATTGCAGCTCCCACACAAGGATAGCTGCTAAAAAGCAGCATCTTGTCTATGCAGATTGCTGTGGCTCTTGCATCAAAAAAAGGAGACTCTTCATCTCATGACAGATGTTCTTCGAGTCTTTTCAAGAGAGCTGTAACCGCTTACGAAAACCGGCATGTTTGAACCACACACAACACACGTACACTGGGTGTGCACTATTGTGGCAACACAGCCTCTTATATCCATAAACTCATCGGAATGAGATTACCCAGGCAGTTGGCAACTGCAGCCATGAGGGCAGAGAGTGAAAGTTTCTGTTTTATTGTTACTAGATTTTTTTTTCTTGGAAAAAAAAACCCAAAACACCCCAAAAAGCAGAGAGCAGGAAAGCGATGAAGTATTCCTGTTGACAAAGGCCAAAATCCCATCTATTTATATTAGAGGCACACAAAACCCCTTTAACAGAGAACTGCTCAAAAGCTTTAAAAAATGCACCTACTTTCTTAATGCTCTTAGAAAATAATAATAAAAAACCCCATCAATATTCACTTTCTGAAATGGTGTAAAAAAAGAGCTGCATCAATCATTAAATAGTTAAATGAAGGCAGTATGACAGTCACTATTGTTCTCATGAAGCACACTTGTCTTTTGCCGAGCAGCTGCCAGATCCTATTAGATGTATAAAAAGAGGACTTTTCTAACTGAGTAGGGATGGTATAAGCTATTGAAAACAGCAGACAAAAGCCCACTTTTGCAGACTATTCAAGCCTTGTATAACATCTGTCCAAAATCAATTTTTGACCTAATGTTACTTTCATTAAGTAACAGACTTTGTTTCCAATGCAATTTGTTTTCTAGGATAAAACTGTATCCTAAGCGTTATTACGTGGGAAACAGCACAGAGGAAGCAGATCTTTTTCGAGAAACATGAGAACAGAATTTGCTTAATTGTTTTGACACCTTAAGTACTATAATAGAGAAACTATTTTCCATTTATTTGAATTCTTGTGAATTCTTGAAGTTGGCAAAGCAGCGAGCAATGCACTGGGTTTATTATGACTACGATTTACTGAGGATAAAGAAGGATCTTTGGGAATTACATTAAAGCTGACAAATGCACAAAACTTCTGAAATCTCCACCAGAAACAAAAGTACTCCAAACATTAACAACAGCTGTTGAAACTGTCCACTCTTGACGGCCAAGGCTTTTTCCACACATTTTAAACAACGAGAAAGTTGATTCGTGAATTTGACTTCAAACAGACCGTTAAGAAACATTTCCACTTACCCAAAGGGTCTCTGAATGAAGGCTGGATGTAGCTGCTGCACACCTATGGTAAAACCTAAAAAAAGGGTCAGAAAAAAAGAAATATTAATGAATGGCATCTATTGTACCATTCGACTCGTAACTTGCAGGCATAATTACACCACATGTATATGCATTTTATCTGCTATGCATGTGAGCAAATTCAGAGCCTCATTTAGAAGCAAGTTAAATTTAACATGCCTGTGTGATATGCAGGAGGAGCAGATGGGAATTCAGATGAAAGACCAGTGTGAATGTGATGTTATTGAACACACAATGGGGTAAAACGCCTTATTTTACACACTGGGTGCTGTGCTCATTAAACCAAAGGGCGGGATGATGAAATGGATCTTACTGTTAATTCCCATGTAACAAAGAGTATAACGGGAAAACAGATTAGCCGTGCAAGAAAACAGCTTTAACTCAGCTCTATGAACTTTGGTGCCTAACACCGGTGTAACAGGTCCAAGTAAGAACATACAAAAGGGAGGTAACCGGACTATGCTGTGTCTTCAGCCAACAATCGGAACTATGGGGGACAGATAAGCGTGCACCAGATCAGATGAATCCAGCCGAGGAACTCGTTTCCTCGTCTTACAAGTTATTCTAACAGAGAGAGACGGTATCTCCTGGATGCCTCACCAGTTTGAATACTCCTTGGTTTTGCTCCCAAATACGCCAGGTTCACATTTGCTTTCCTGCCGTCAATGATGGGGTTTGGGTCTTTGCATGCTCTTTCAGCAGCAGCTCTGTCCGCCATGGTCACCTGGAATCGAGCACAGCCTTGTTTGTAGCAACAGTGCTTTGTAAACACTCCAGTAACAGGCACTAAGTGGAGTTTATTTATTGTTCTATTTTGAATCAGGAGCTAAACTCCGTCCGTGCAGCCTCACTTGCATGGCAAAATGGGAAGGGCTGCTGGGACCCGATGGGAAAGTGGGCTCCCGTGCCAGCTGTTTTCCCCTGCCCTTCCACCTCCTCCCCGCGCCTTTTTTAAGGAGCTGGTGGAGCTTTTCCCAAACTCCCCGGAGCAGAGGAGTTCCGGGAGGGCTGCAGGGACCGCGGGCATCCCAGCGCCGCGCTGAGCCCCGCACGGACACAGCGCGGCGGGATGCGGGGGAGGAGGTGCCGAAAGGAACGGCACGGCCTCGGCCAGCACGGGGGACTGTCCCCGGATCCCCAGCCCTGCCTTTGTCCTGGCTGAGCCCCGCAGTTCTCTCCGCACCGGAGCAGCCGGAGCTCCGCAGCAGCGCCGGGAGGGCAGCGGGGCGGTCCCAGCGCGGGGCTCCGCCGGCAGCGCCTTCCCCGGGGCACAGCGGGGAGCGCAGCGCCACTTACAAAGCCGTATCCTCGGGATTTGCCCGTCTGCCGGTCGGTGATCACCACCGCCTCCTCGATGTCCCCGAAGACCTCGAAGTACTTCCTGAGGGAGGAGTCGGTGGTGTGGTAAGGCAGCCCCCCGACGAAGATCTTGGTGAAGGTGGTGTCCTTCTGCACGGTGTGCATGGTGCCCGGGCGCGGCCGGCCCCGGCCGGCATCCACCCCCGCCCAAGGGTCCCCCCTCTCCTCCTACAGCCGCCTCATGGCCGCGCCTGCAGCCGGAGCGCAGCCCCGCGCCCGCCCCGCCGGTGCCGGTGAGTAGCGCCCGCCCCGCCGGGGCCGCTGCCTTTGT
>JAOXXN010000252.1:12163245-12177120 GCA_026770055.1 Myrmophylax atrothorax
GGCTGCGGCCGCCTCCGGGCGAGGGGAGCCCGCCCGAGGGACCGCCCGGACAGAGCAGCCAGGGATGCGCTGTCTGCACAGCGGTCTCAGCCCGGCGGGGTCGGGCGCGGGGACAAAGCCATCCATCCGGCTGCCTTGGTGGCAGGAGGAAGGGATGGTGTTGAACGGAATCACCAAGCAGGGACAGCCACGGTGTCCAGAAGTATCTTTCTTAAGCAGGTTCTTAAGCATCCTGCTTCTCCTCTGGCTGGACACCTTAGCATCTAACCTGTGCAGCCTGCCTCTGGGGTCAGGGATGCACCATTCCCATTTCCACTGGTGGTCAGCAAAGGGATTCTCCTCCTCTGTCCTCCTTTTGCATTTTATTCCCTCAAAGGACAGGCAGCTCTTACTGTGAAATACAAGACTGTGAAGTGCCACTGCCTTTACCTGACCTGTAGGTTTCAGCCCTGACCTGTGGTTCAGACCTAGGGATATTGTTACTGCAGCACAGCCCCATATTCACTCCATGTACCACTCTAACTTCAGGAAAACAAAGGCTGAAGAGCTACTTCGTCCCTCAGAACTCCCCTCTGGAGAACACTCCCATGGTGGAGTGCTTGCAATGCTTTATGTCCTCCAACATCAGTTGTAGTCTGGGGTGCAAGAGAGGGTGCCAGAAGTCACTGTTCATTCATAGCTTCCATCTCCCAGAACCTCAAGAACTGCCCCTGTGCCTTAGATTTGTCATTTTACAGAGAAAGACATTTTTTTGCCACATGATAAATGCAGAGGTAAAATGTTAGCAAAAAAAGCCAGTGAAGTTCTAAATGATCATCTACTTTGGCTTCTATACAGCAGGTTCAGACTCTGCAGACGTTTCTCTTTTATGGACCCCACAGAGAAAAGCCAGTTATATCAAGAGAAAGGAATGCATTAATGTCTGCACTCCACAGTTATTCATTAATATTTTTCTTGCACTGCTTCCATAGTTCTAAACACCCTATGCTTCATAAAAGAGGTGGGGGGTGGGGGAAGCCAAGGAAAGCCATTAAGGTTTTCAGTCCTAGAGCATCAGACTTCAAGACTAGGACACATTTCCACTGATTACTGTGGAAAAAAAGATGGAGCTGGGCCAGCAGCACCCACCACCACTGCAACATTAACAACCTTCTGCAAACAGACAGTCCCATGGGGATCTGTGGAGTCTCTGTGTTCCACGCAGTGATATGTTTTGTGCAGCATCAGCTGTCCCTGGTCCATCCCAAAAGCAAGCCTGGAATACACCTTTGGGGCCGGACTCAAGCCAGAGGCTGGGGCCTCTCCACCACTGAGTCATACCCCTTCTGTCTGCATGACTTCCACCACAAACTGCACATCAGCTGCTTCCTGGGCCGCCTGAGCTAATGACAACCCAGTTGGCACTCAGTCACTGTCCTTTTACAGAGCTCCATTCTGCTCCAAATGATGGCAAAGATTCAAACCATCCAAGCAGACTCCAGCTCCTCTGCAGGGCAAGGCTTGCAGAGTTCTCAAAAGCAACCAGTGGTATCTTGGGTCTTGGTGCTTTCCTTGGTCAGGGGGAGAAAAAGGCAGCAGATGCTTTTTGACTTTTCAAACACAAGCCCCACATCTCTTGAAGGATGGATCCCAGTTCCTCTTCTTCCCTAGAGTAAGGGACAGGAGTCCTCTTACAGGCAGAACAGAACAAGAAAGAAGTCAGGGCTAAACCTGCACTCGGCGAGCACCACACCCCCCCAGTACCACTGGTGTGGCTGGGGGAGGCTGTGTTAGTTTGGCCGTATCCTGGACAGCAGGATGGGAAATGAAATCTCCTGCCTCATGGTACAGATATTGCAAATACAGGGTCTAATGAGCTGTCACCCACAAACACAGCAGGAAAGAGAGAGAAGGAAAGGATAGTTTTATGTGACTTAATTTTTCTAATTTTTTCCCTCATTCTTGTGATAAGCAGCCATGCTCCCCAAAGCACCAACAGATTACATCCAGCCATCAGATCAAAATTGCAGGAGCTTGGCTGAGTCAGTTTGATGACACCTTCTCCTGCTTTTACTACAACAGTACCAGTACCTGAGAAAAGAAGAGAATGATTCTCTGGTCAAAGACATCTCCTTCAAAGACAGTCATACCCCAAAGTATGAAGCTGCCTTGAGGAATACCGGACAATGTTTAGCACAAATCCAGGAGCAGATGACAAGCAAGAAGGGGAACACATATCTGATAGATGCTATTGTAGGAGTGCATTTAGTCCTGTGTAGTTGATAAGAAATAGAACTACACTGGTCAATCAATGAGGAGGCTGGATGAAAAGTCATCTTTAGTGGCAAGTGTACAACCATCCATATTCTTAATGTATAGGATTTGTATTGCAAATCCAGAGCACCCTATTGTCATTCAGATTGGGAAGATTAATTTTATGGTAATTCAACAGTTAAGAGAACTCGCTGGGTTTTTACTTGCATGTAAATATATTCCTCGAGGCTTATGCAAACTGATACACAAAGGCTCCTTCTGGTGGACTTCAGCAGCATTATCCAAGAGGTTGGAATGGAGCAGCTGCAGATCACCAAACCAAGTGTCCTGGATTCCGCAGAAAATGAGAAGGTGGCACTGCAAAACTATTCAGGTACAGAACCATGTAGAAATAGTCCCTGCCTGAATGAAGGAAGGGAAAACAAATTATGGCAGGAAGTTATACCTTTGGAAGCACAAGAACAGGACAGAGATGGGGAAAGAGTAGCAAGAGAAATCTTCCCTGTTTCTTGCCCTTTCCCCAAAGTCCTTTCTGTTCTTGTCAGTGAAGCTCTGTAGTGCTCTCCTTTTATACTTGTCTGAGCATCAGCCTTTCTTCCCCTAGTGTCTTTGGAGAGTTGGGTTGAAACATCTTAGATCTGATCCGAAAGCCATTGAAGGATCTCCCTCATTTCTGAGGAAACTGATGGGCTTTATTTTTAAAATGGAGCAGGACTACAGAGGGGCTCTGACCTTTTTCAGTTTCTGCTGTTGCTTAGCCAAGACTTCATTGCTGTAGGGCAGTGCCCTTCAGTTTTGCCATGGATACCCACTTGCTGCTTATTGCAACAACAGCAGATGAAACATCCCCCTTCGAAGCTGCACAGTTAAATAAGTTAGCTGGAGAGAGAGGGATCTACTGTGGGAACTGTTTGCTTTGTTAGTTTTACTAATGCTCAGTCTGGATGCTGGCCACCAGCGAGGCTGTGAACAGGAGCGGTGCTGGGAGATCTTGAGGGAGGCTGCATTCAGGGCCATTTGGTTTAGGTTATAGCAGGAAATTCTGCCTCTGGGCCCCTTGTCTCAGATTTTCTGCTTTGGTGCCCTGAACACACCGTAACCATTGCTTAACCTGGAGCTGCTGCCACAAGAATTAAAAAATAAAAATTATCCTTCTTTGGGCCACTTGTAACAAAATAGTTGAGCAGAGGATATTCCCAGTCAGGACTTATTTTTGAATAGGCTTTTGCTTCTGTAGGAATTTTCTAATAGGACTATTTCCTCTTCTGAAATATTCCAGAACTGAGTGAACTCTG
Organism: Myrmophylax atrothorax; assembly: GCA_026770055.1. NCBI lineage: Eukaryota > Metazoa > Chordata > Aves > Passeriformes > Thamnophilidae > Myrmophylax > Myrmophylax atrothorax. The sequence goes on from JAOXXN010000252.1 coordinate 12,166,794, forward strand.
TTTCCTTTTGCTGGCTACACTAGTTACACACAATCAGACCACCAGTTCTAGTAGGCAGAAAATGATCTGGTTTAGTGTGCAAGTAACCTGCATTAAAAGAACATAATAAGATGTCACATGGACATTGGTAACTCTGGGACTGAGAGAACAGCAAAAGGAACACCTGACTCAACTCTGTTGGACCACAAGCATATTTTAAAAATTGTGGCAAAAGGAAGTGTCATTAGAAGTCTAGTTCTACTTCTCCAAACCTTCCTGCCTTCCCACTTGATGTCCCTTTGCAAAATTAAAGTTGTGTGTCTGTGCCATGACAAAGCACAAACTGAATCATGGTAACAGCTACAAGATTCCTGAAAAATAAAACAGAGGCTTGGGAGAGAAATTATAGAGCTCATAACTGCTTGTAGGATCTTGCCACAGGAAGGCAGAGTCTTGGATATAAGTTTAGATTAAAATAAAGGCATAGTATGGCCCATGACACTAAGAGATTGCCATCACATTGCTCATACACCTGCAACTGCCAGCAAGGACTTGTGCTTTTTCTTGGTGCCACCACCACCATTTCCTATGAGTTCCTTGGAGAGGCTCAGCTGCAGCACAGTAGGTCAGCACCTTTTTTCCACATGCCCTTGAGCAGGTCATGCATGTCAGAGGGGAAGAGTGAATCACCTGTTTGGGACCAGGAGGGACCATGTCAGCAAGGAAAGGTGCCTCAGTGCAGCAGTGGTGAACACATTCTGCAGCCACCTTGAGTGGTCACACCTACATTTATTGGTGCTTGTTACTCTGCTCTTGTGGGGAATTTCTCCTCCATGATCTACAATGTGCTGTTTATCCAGGTGTAAGTCCTGGGAGCTGTGTGTGCACAGACTACCCAGCCTTGGCAAAGCCCTCTGGGGAGCTGGGATGACACTGCACCAGGGACACAGCCGATGTGTCCAGGTCTGCCAGCTGGGGATTGTCACAGTCTGACAGCAGGGAGCTGGGCTGGCTTTCTGAGCAATGAAAATACTGCCCTTGATTAGGATGGTGGCTTGTTTTCTGGCATTGTTGGCATCTCTGCCAAATAGTTTTGTCATCGTCAGTATTGTACTGTCTTGGCCTGGGGCAGTGGTAACCCTTGCCTTTCCAGTGACCCTGGGGATGATGCTCTTTGGCCTTTTAGTGAATGACTAATGAAAAGTGCAGATCTTCATATTGCAACTAAATTATGCAACAAATCCAGGAAACCCTTCACTAGCTGATCTCAGTTTCTTCTTTACTTTGTAGAAGGCAGGAAAGGGATGATAAAGGGTTAGAAACAGAAAAGTAACAGGACAAAGCAAACAACCAATGTTAGTTTCTGAGACCAAAGTTTCTATCTAGATTTTCTACCAGAACTCCTGTATTGACAGTAAATGATGAGGAACAGAAACTGTAAGATAAAGAGAGACCCAGCAAACATTTTCCTGCTAGCACTCATCAGGTGATGTCAGAAGAACATTAAATATGTGGGCCAAAATACCACCCATTTCTTCAAGTTTGCCTTTGGTGATACCATGCAGGAAGATTCTCCTCAGGAACAGGCTCAGGTATCCCCATATCTGAAAGGCAGAGTCTGGGGAGAAGGGAGAGAAGGATAAAGAGATAACACCCCTTGTCATCACCTGCTAAATGCAACCTCAAAAAAAGATACTGTTCCTTTCCTGAATTCCTGCACAGAAAATCTGCCTTTCTTTAGTGGAAATATTGTCCTATCTCTCTCAGGCTGGGATTTAATTATGAAAAGGATTTTCCTCCATTAAAAAGGGGTTTTTTTAGAAAAAAACATTCCATTTGAGCCAAACTGCAAAACTTACATCTCAAAATAGTTGAACAAATATTGTCGCTATTTTAATTTTATGTTGCACTTTGGGAAAATATTAATTGTAACTTCATACTTTTGTTGGCATTTTGAAAAACATAAAACTACATTTGAAAATGAGCAAGAAATCATGTAATGTTCTTTAAAGGAAGGAAGTTCACTTCAGGCACTTTGAAAAAGCATTAATATTTTTTTTTCAAATATTTGTGGAGCTGTTATGATACAACTAAGTGGTATTTTCTGATTTAAAAAAAGAAAAGGCCAGAAGGCTTCTAACAATCTTGGCAGAACTGCCAGGGCCACATCCCATGACCTTTTCATGGGAGTGCACGTGACCCTGGGAGTACAAACGAAGCAGGAACTGTCCACTCACTCCAACCAGGGAATAGGACACAGAAGAACATTAAATAAAGTGTCTCAGCTCTGGGATGTACAACACAGTTGTATGGACATAACAGGCATTCTTAGCAGTGAAAGAAAAGTGACTCCAGAGCTGGAACACATGGATGGCATTGGTCCAGACCTCAGCCAGGCCCTTTTATCCAACTTCCCACAGGTAAGCACACCCAGGTCTCACCCACAGGTCACTTTTTAACCTGATGGTCCTTTACTGCAGGTTCCTGTACTTTAGACCTTACTAATATAGAATCCTCTGTCATGTCACATCCAATGAGATAAATAATTCACCTGATCTAATATCACCCTTCCAACTGTGATACTTTCTTAAGATATGTCATGCCCACAATGAACCTGGCCAAGTGAAGAATACCATACACACACACAAATATTGTCATGGTATGTAGTTAACCTTCTTCAAAGGTTTTGTTAGAAACTCTTGGAGCTTTCTAGTTACCATGTCTACTCTATTCAAACACAAGGCAGCAAAGATTCGTTGCAGTGGCTCTGAACAGGGCAGGTACACAATTGAAATGTCAGGACAACAAACCAACATATATCAGCACTGGATACAGAAGGTATATCATGGGGCCTGGAAAGGTATTTAAAAAGAGAAACACAGTTACCTGGACTGAAATCTGAATGATTCCAGCTTCTGCATGATCTCAAAAAGCCGAAAATTGGCCTTTTAACAAAAAAAAAGTAGTTATGATGGTGCCACAGAAGTGCAAAGGTCAAAGCTCACTTGGGTAATGCCATCCAGTTCCCGACAGTCCTACACCCACATCTCACTGGCTGGAGCACCACAGTCATTGCTGAGGAGGAAAAGCATCAACAGCTCAACAGGCAGTTGCCAGCAACACGATGTCCCCAACATTGCGACAGGACAATGACATCAGCTGAACATGACAAGTGAAACAAAGGCAGGCCATTTCCTGCTAAATCACACGGACCAGTTCCTAACTACATCATGCTTTTAGTTAGTGGATAAGCACATAGAGAACAGTGTAAGACAATAAAGAGGGCATGTATTACATGCATTTTCAGAAGGAGACAAAGGCTGGCAAATCAGTTGATCTGTGTTTTTGAAGTGAAGTCAAGCTTGTGAATGAACTGTATGGATCAGTACTAAACCAGGAAACCCATTCTGCTTCTTAGAGTGTGATTTTCCTTTTGCCAGCCTGGGGGTGCCAAGGCCAGTCCTACCTTAAAGACATTTTCACCAACCTAAAAGAATTAAAAACAGCTCTTCTGTTTCCTTACCAGATGGGCAGTCATGACACAACTGTCCATGAAGATAAGGAGGCTTATTAAGAGCAAGGAGGTTACTATTGGTGGACAATTCCCTGGGCCAAGCCACGTTCAGAATAGTTTGGAGAGTTCAATCATCGCTCTCATCTCCCTGCTGCTGTTGGCAGGACCACCAAAGAAAGGTGCTCAGATGATGAACTGGATGAGCTCAGCCATTGTGGAAGACAGAGTTCAGCATTACAGAACAACTCATCACACAGCCTATGGCTGAACAAAAGCTCCATAGGAGAAGGGTTCAATGAAAAAGGTTTTGCTAAGCTGTTCTCTTTAAACAGACCTCTCCCATCTTTCTGTGGTTTTGTGAAAAGCTGTTTCAATCCAGTGAATAGAATACTACATGCTCCTGTTTGAAGTCTGACAACATTCACCAGATGTAAATGTTGCTCTTTATAATTATATAGATACTGTTCCATAATGAAACATTAATGCTTAAACAACCAGCTACTGTCTGCAACCCTGCTGCTACAGACCAGGAATGAACATTATGTAGAAAAGGGAGACCTCCAAAGAAAAGAGTCAGGTATCTGCAGAAAGCAATTACTTGTCAGTAAATGATACCTGAGTCCATATAAATCCCACTCTGTGTTACAGCAGGAGCATGGCAAAGAGCTGTCCTTCCAAAGAAAAAAAGATTGTAAAGATTGTACTTGAATTCTAGTTTTAGTCGTTTGAGAATAGTTTACCATTATCTGGTAAACATTATCTGTGCCCTTTATGAGTACAGTAATCATGGTCTATTCTAAACAAAATGTGCCCCCCTTTTTTGTAGATTAGTTGTTACTTGCATTTTAGGCTGGTAGAGGAAAGTGACTGAACCAACTGCCAGTGGGTCAGAAAAGGACATTGGAACCTTTCTGACACAACTGGAAGTACCTTGAGATGGGTTGAGGAAAATCACTGGAGTTTTGCTTTGTAGTGTTTGGAGGAACTGAACATCACTCCCCTTATCTGGTCCAGTGAACCAACAATCTCCATTTAAGAAACATTAATGACAGAATGCTTTCCATGTCAAACTACAAAGCATTTGTTCATACACCATCAAGGAGAGACTTAGCTGAACAGGGTATTTAACATGCAGTTTCCAGCATGTTTCTGTTGCTACAACAAACCCATAGCTAGATATAAGGATATCCACACCTCACATATATAAATCAGTTATTGCCTACAAAAGATACACTGGGAAGTAAAGGGTAAACTTTCCCTATGCACAGTTAAGAGTATTACCTTAATCTTTTATCTAGGCCTGCTTTTCAGTGGCACTTGATACAGGAGCTGTACCAAACACTTCCTTGAATACATAAAGCCAGAGATTCAGTTACACAGGGTTGAAGATCTATGCCACTAGTAAGACAAAAGCTCCTATATTACCTGGCACATGCCTGCTAAATTATTGAAGTGTCTCTTCAAACTGAATATATTCACTGGATAATTAGTCAACAGAAGAAAACGTCTCTCTTTACAAAGCTAATGTTGACAGGCATTGTATCTTTTATGCTCTGTAACAAAAAGCATTTGCAGAACTGATGCAACACAAACATTTGGAATTGCTCGTCAATGCGCAAGTGTTCCCAAGGCACGTGGTCCCCTTTGTGATGCTGCCTCAGTCTCACATTACCTTACAACCAAGTCCTAAACAGTGTGAATGGCTTTTAACGACTGTGGCACCCTCCCCATTTCAGAAGTAGGTAAATGGTACAAACACATGAAAGTTTGTTTTGCATTTGAGGAAGGAGCAGCTCAGAGTGGCAGGTACCAGCCTGACCCGATGCTGTGCTCAACTCTGTCAGGTGGGACCTACCCGGGGTCGTGCAGACAAGGCACTGCCACTCTTAACTGCTCGTGCTCGTAGCTGATACCCCAGTGTGCCACTCCAGGGGCTGTTCTCATGGCCTTGTTTCCTGCAGAGAGCAGGAGATGGGCCTGCTCTGCCTGTGTATAAACCTAAGCTTACTGGGAAATATGAATACATGGCTTTCAGCTGTTTGAACATAAGCTGCAGGACAAAATACACAGTTCTACCAACTCCATCTCACAGCCTGAGGTGTGAAAGACAATATTCTGTCAATGAAGATACTACTGGGGTTTTTTTCTTTTAATTTATGCCTGTTAAACCTGACAAAAAGGTAACACACAGGGTTTTAGGGATCTTTGTCAGAATGAAGACAGCACTAAATTGCAGTTACAGTTAAAGCTTTCTTAAAGAGGATATTATGATTAACATAGTACAGAATTTATAACTAGTATGGCACAGGATTTCTACAGGAAAAATCAATATAGTACAATCTGTAAGTAGAATAATGCAGAATTTATACTACAAATTATGATTTCTTATCACCTGGGCTCTCTGCAGATTGGAGGATGTTAGTACACACTTTGCTGTATCAATATAGCAATCATAATAGAGACTTGGAAACCATGTCATAGTCACTCACTCAATCCCGAGGAAGCAGAGGATGAAAAAGGCATCTGTGGCCACAGGGAGTCCAGAACCAGTTTGAGTTCAAGTTCTCCACTTAAGATTTCTAACTCCCTGATTTTATGGACAGTGCTCTGGGTGCTGTTACACCTCCCTGTTCTGTGATGGGATCATTAACAGCACCGGGCTGGCCGAGTGCCTGGGACCTTCAAGGCCAGCAAGGAAGGGAGTAACCGGCCTGGAGCCCAGGAATCTTGGGGCCAGCAGGGAGGGGAAGAAGAAATATGTGTGGTTGACTTGGTTCACAGGACCTTCAGGGCCCGATAGTGAGGAAAGGGGAACAAACAGATGACAAATAACCGTACTTTGCATTGCAGCACACGTGCAGCAGCACTGCCAGCTCCACACGGAGCTCCAGCCGAGCCCACGCCGCAGCCCGGGCTGCAGGGAGAGCTTTCCTCAGCAGCCACCAGCACTGCCATCGCCTGGCACGGCAGCAGATTTACAGCAATGGCTTGAAACTCGAGCATTTTGTGCGTTCTGCAGCTGCTGGTGTAGGGAATGTTATCAGGGGGTTCCTTTCTGTTCTGAATTTGTTCCGTCCACTGCTGTGTGCTGCAGCACCAGGTGATGATTCTCACCTGGCTGGTAAAGCTGAACAACCCAGGGGAAATGTTTTGAACAGTTTAATCTCCCTCAAAGACTTGAAAGAAGTTCACTTACCCCAGACTGCAAATGACACTTAGTCAGCCAATCTGGAGACATAAAAGCATACCAGCATTTCTTTGTGCCCTGGTTCATCTCTACAAACAAAGTAGAAAAAGCAAATCAGAAATAAGAAGTTTCTATGATTTCAAAGACAGTGTGAACCCTGTGATAGCACTTTGACACAATTTGTCCAAACACCACATCTGCAGACAGCACTTCTTCACAATTAAATTGAGCCAGGCCTAAGCAAGTTTTACTGAAATGCCCCACATACCCCTACCCCCAGCTCGATCTCAAATCCACACCTCTCTGGAGAACAACTCAAACTGACCTGTTTCCTGGCCTTGGTGCTGAGCTGGAGTATTCACCAATTCAGTATTGCATTTCCTCTGACAGATGGTGAATTAAGACACTGCCTGCCTGCCATTGTGAAAACATGTCTGGTTTCATTTGTGAAAGACTTCAGCAGACAAAGTTTGCAAGTGCTTAGTTTTCAGAAATACACTTCATTAAAACCAACGTGCAAAAGCACTCACACATGAGAGTAGCAGGAGGAAGCTCATCTGAAAGTACTGTAAAATATTCCCATTTTGGGGGCTTAACTGAGTTGCTCTTTATGCCAAAGATTATTTTCCTGCAATAAAACACAAGCATTGACAGCAAACTTTGAAGAAACTAATTCAAATAGGCATCTTACATTCTTCACTCATGTTTTTTGGACAGGTAACTGCCACAGAATAGCAAGTTAATACATTTCCAGAAATGCACCAACACTTACTAGTGTGTGAATAAGCTCTCACTTATGTTTGATGCTTGAAGGGATACAGCTGTGTGTACTTTACAACCTCACAATAATTCCAGGGAGGAGTAAATTGCCAATGTGTTCCTTAACTTGGGTAATGGAAAACAAATTAGTTCAAAGTGTGACTCTCTCCTCACAGTTGGATGAATCTAATATGCACAGCAACATAATGGAAAATATGCCCTTCTAAAATTAGTTTGAACAAGTAGCAAGTGATGACTAAATAATTCTGAAGCCTCACACAAAGAAATCGAGTCCAGCAGGAGAGTAACTACTCAGCATATCAACACATAACATGCTACAAAACAAGATTTAGCAGCACTGGCTTTAATGTCCACTTAAGTAAGTTCAACTCCATGGGATCCCATGGAAATGCACCTGCTGAACTAATCTATCTTCTCTCACTCATTCAAGTTGTTGAGTATTTAAACTAAAAATACCAGATCTTCTAAAACAAAAAACAATGATACATTCCATTCTTCCCTGTTTACACCAGTGGGAGTTCTGCACACATCAACGATCACATCCACTTAATCTTGAGCCCGCAGTTGCCTGGTGGTATTCACTTGCCTGGAAAGTCTGGAAAAATGTGCTAACAACCATAAATTGCTGCATAACAATCACAACCTTAGGGAAAAAAGTCAACAGAAACAGAAGAAATGTTTGAGGAAATGACCAGCTACTGACATAAGTGCTTGGAACTTTTTCCTATCTTAAAGAAAACAAATAGTCCATGAATGTGAAATCCAAAACCATGGAATACATAAGGGAAGCAGGGAAAAAATGATCTTGAGAGATAAAACATGGAAGAGATCATCCCAAAACAACAGCAGAGTATGTAGCATGGACTTTCCTCTGTGCCAAACAAGAAACATCCACTCAACAAAAACTGATTAACACTGTACAGGGAAGAGTCTGAAGTGAAAGGACAGCAGGGTGGAGAATTTGAAGAGTGATTCATTTGTACTGAAGACAAGTTGTCAGGTGTTCAGTTTTTGAAATATGAAGGGACTTGATTCATTCTCAAAAAACAAAAAGACTTTCATCAGTTCTCCCAATTCTTTGATGCAAACCCACAGGAATAATTCATAGTGAAACAGCAACTGGAAAATGCATTTGATTCCCAGCTCAAGCAGCTGGAGGAAAAGGACTCGATTTCAGAAAATGCCTCTGAATTACAGTGCTTTTAGAGGTCAACACACCACCTTGCTCACCTTATTGTAACAGAACTTTTGAATATAAAAAAGCATTTAGTAAAAATTTTATTTGAAATGCAGCATGAATCCATAACCATAAGCCTTAGAACAGTTTTACAGAGATTTTGTACAATATGACATGTATTTCTATACATGCGCCCCCCTTTTAATTCAGTCATTATCAAATGAAACATAGCCAGGAATAATAAGCATTCACTTCTAGAAAGAAAACTTTGGCATGTATACAACTGACTAGTTAAAAGTAAACAGTGGTAGATTCAAGTCAGAAAGAGACCCACTGGCTTTGTTTCACAGCATTTTTGATCAGGATGAAGGTTCCTAGTTAATACAAAAATGACTGTCTTCTTCAGTCCTGAACATTCTGTGACAGGACAGAACCACAGTAAATTACACAGAGAAGACCAACTTTTAACTCTAAAAAAGTGTCAATTTCATACCAGTTTAGGTCACAAGAATGTTGCACACATTGTTTTGGTCATGAATACAACCTTTAATGGTTTGCTTATGTTACTGAACTCTGTCACTGAACATTTTAACACTTGGCACCACTGGCAGCTTCTCCTCTGAGCTAGAATAAACATGAGTGGCTCAAAGTTTGTGACCTTTGCTGGAGTGTTAGAAAAAGTTTGCACTGGGCCCATCTTCTGTCTTGAGTTTCTGTCACTGCTGTTGGCCCCTTACATACCTTCCTATTTAACTAAAAAAGGAGGGAAAACAATTTGCAAGGCATTTTTTCTGGCATACAGCAGACAATGCTTCCATTTGAAAAAACAGAAAGCAATAAAGGAACCCTGAATTATTAGAAGAAAAAAAAAGCCCCCTTTGAGAAGAATTACTGGTGATGATCTTCAAGTACTTACAAAAAATACAGTATTTATACAGCTTCTCCAGAACTATTATAATTAACAAACTTTAATGTAGTACTAACAAAATAAATCCATAGATACAAATGGTTGCACTCCAATGCAGGAATATCCACCTAGATGCTGATTTTGCTGCAATTTCATTATTGCTGTGGAACAGAGAGTGGTTAAGTCATGTCATTACAAGCCTTTCTTTCTTACACACTTCAGAGTATCTAATCTGAAAAATGTCCAGCAAGTCAGTTTACACTTAATATAATTTTTACAGTCCCTGCTAAATGTTTGTGATCCAAAGTCGACTGGCTGTGGCGCAGTAGGGCACAAAAGGCAGAACAGCAGAGGCAGGAACAGCAGAACAAGAAGAGAATCACGAGTCAGACTCTACTTCTTATTCCTGGGCTTTAGTTCTTCTGCTGCATTTCGCAGAAAAATGTAGTTTTTCTTCTGTGGATTGTAGAATTCATGACCCTAAAAAGAAAAAAATTCTGTTTTTAGTCTCCTCAAACAAGAAATATCAGCATTACCTTAAAATGTAAGAAAATGGATATTCCATTAGTTTGGTTTCTTAAGGTTTAATTTTAAAGCCTTTAAGATGAGATATTGGACCACACTGGTGGATTAGAAAGAGCTTACTGTAAATAAGGAATTATAAGAACTGTGCATATAAAGTAGGGGCGGTCCCGTGGTGTAACGGAGAGCACTCCGGACTCCGAATCCCAAGGTCGTGAGTTCGAGTCTCAGTGGGACCGTCCCGGGCAGTTAAATGCCTCC
>JAOXXN010000252.1:12184947-12204358 GCA_026770055.1 Myrmophylax atrothorax
TGCTTAAAATAATATCCAAAAGGAAACGTACAATAAATTCTTGACAAAGTCTTTCACTCCCCTCAAAAATAAAAACCTTGGTACAGCATCATCTTGTGCTTTAAGACAAGCCAAAGCAATTCCTGGATATATTTTTGAATTTAACATTTTTCTGGTGAGAAAGAACATATTTTGTTATCATTTCTTTGTGCACTATTGCATTTGGCACTTTTACGCTACAGAAACCACAGAATGAAAGCAAGAATATTCTACAAAAAAATCATAATTTCTTGTATGGTTTGAAAGAAAAAGAGGAAATTCTAATCTAGATACAATGATAAACAAAATTAACAAGAAGCTTACAGATACTCCTCTGTCTGCAGGGTTTTTTTCTAAGAGCAGTCAACGAAACAAATCAATATATAGGAAAACATTTCATTTGCAAAAGAGCATTCACAGCCATCCACCAAATTGCAGTTTGTTTGGTAAATAGACTCTGGAAAGGTAATCTTGTGAGAGAGAAGTTAACACTTGTATTTCAGCCTTCAGTTTAGATGCTGCCATAATTTCCAGCTAAAAAAAAAAAAGAGGAAAAAAGATTAATGTGTGATGCTGTAACAGCCTGATCCAGAGTTAGGTAAGAATTTAAGTAAGAATAACACTTGTTGAATGTGCAAGTAGCACTACAGGCAAGATTAGAGTTCTAGTACTGACTAAGGAACTGCTTTAAGCAGTTATGGCAGGAGAGCTTAAAATGCTTCTGTGAGCCATTGAGTCCCACTGGTTCAGAGAGACATCCCAGGCTTTCCCAGTCGTGCCTTCTTTTAGGGGTGGAAAACCTTACTGGTTCTGCTATACCAAGAGCTTGTCAGGCAAAGGGTTTGTCCTGTGGGGAGTAAGAAAGAGGAAACAGTAGGTTTATACACACTTCTTTTTTCCACAGTGGCTGACAAGCAATGTAAGGTCTCTTCTGTATACTTGCTAACTTATTTTGATCTTGCTTTGTGAATGGAATCAGGGCATCTTTGCTTATGTTTAATCTGAAAAGAAAATAAACCTCTTAAATTTTCTCACACTCTTAAAAATTTATTTTTCCAACTTATTTTTTTTATATTAAGCCAAAATAATGGATTTAAATGGATTTTTGTGCAGTAAGTCAGATTGCATTTCCTGTCTATGAACCAGAAGAACACTTCTGTTTCTTTGGGGAATAACTAACCTCTTGAGATCAGATGGAAGGAGACCAAGCCACTTTATGGATGGAACGGTGAGATGATGGGCCTCAAAAGACATTGACTGAAACAAGAAAGGTCAGCCATAACATTCATCCATTTTAAGTCATTTGGGATTGCCTTACAAGGTCACGGTCAGGTTGTGTTACAGAGACATGTGGGTGTTTTCACTCTCAGAATGGCAAAGGAGAGCACAGAGCAACTGAAGCTTATCATGTCCCCTGGCCAGGAACCCCTTCTTTGCTAAGATTTGCACCCTTTGGCCTATGATGGATTCTAGGTCTAGTCTGAACAGTTTGGTTTGGGGTTTTATGTGTCTGATTGCAAAAACCCCAAACAACCTTTGACATCATCGGTGTCTTACAGTTTTCTGAAGTTCTGAGGGGTTTTTTTAAACTTTGTGTGTTCTTTCTCTGTTTCTCTACTGAACAGTTCACCCATCTGCTCCTGCCCTCTGCCTTCACCTTTGTCTGCCTTCCATATTGTGTTCCTCTACCTCATCTGCAGCCATGTAATGTGATAATACTTGTTTTTCCTTTTGCCTCTTCCATAATGTTCCACACTAATAGAAGTGTCCCTAAGCAAATTCTCACTCCAGATCAAAAGCTTTAGCAACATAACATGGTTTTGTGGAGAATCACCCATCTCACAAGCTAGGTCCTCCTCTTCCCAAGGTCCCTCCAGCCTTCATTCCTCTTCTAAGGCAGAAACAAAGCCAAATGGAGAACCCTTTTCTGTTTGGACTGCCTGAAAAATGCCTGTGCTGCAGGGAAAAACTGTGAAATACAGTTAAAAGAAACACCTGTCATTGCTCTCCAAGGCCTTTTTTTCTTGCAGGAAGAAGCTGTTTCTGCAGGCATACAAGGCCTAGAAACTGTGTCTTTGTGTTGAAACAGAATGGTAAAAGGCAGTACCTATTCTGACAAAGGTTATAGCATTTCATGCCTTCCAGCTTCCAGGCTGGGCTACAAAACAGTGTATTCGAAGGAGAAAAAATATACTCACCACAGATCCGTATTTGTAGACGCACATTATTTCTACACCTGGGTTGCAGAATACCAAAAGTCAAGTGTGTGTTAATCTGCACACTGAGAACTTTTAAGGAGACTGTTTAATTCAATTTTATGGCATAACAGTTATGGCTTTATGATTAGTGAGGTTCTTTACGTTCTACAAATATTTTTAGAGTATGTCAAAATAATCAGAATTTGAGCATAATACGTCACCTTCATACAGTAAATGTTTCACACTGTCTGTACATAGTTCAAATCCAAGGATAAAGAGCTCTTTACACACTGTCCAACATCTATCATTAAAGGTGTCTTTATTTATCCTGTCTAATCTATATCTCTTAATACTCTTGCTTTGAGCATCTGTTCCCCATTTTGCATTAATCCCCCTAATTTCAGGTAAGATCAGTGTAGATACATAACCTTCTGATTGTGTTGGATTACTGGGCTCTCAGAACCTTCCCCTAAGAGTGAGAAAGGACATTCTAAACAAATTTTGCTTTCCTTTTATGCCATCGAACCTCTACAGATTTACCATGTGGATCTGCATCCATGAGGCTGAAAATAGGAATTTGAAAAGAATCCCACAGCTTCCTGACCAACAGTCGTGTATTAAGATCTGGCACACCTCTTCCCTGGAGAAATAAAATAAAAGCAAACATTTTTAAAATAGCTAAAGCAACATCTGGCTGCATATGTGTTTACATTTGTCATTTAAAAGCAAGCAAACAAACAAAATGCTGGCAGAAACATTTCTGCAGCAGCTGTTTTGCAGGGGAAGTTCTGTGAGCCTGTTTGGGCTCTGTGAGGAGGGAGGGGTGGGCTGGGAGCAGCCTGGCAGGTGTTCTGGATTATGGGCCCTGTAGAAGTATCAGACATTCCTCTGTTCGAGGAGTTAATTTGTAAGGTCTGGGAGTTGATGTATGGAGGTACCCAGGTGTCTGTATAAACTGGTTTAAAAAGGCCACTTTTTATCTCAAAAAATATTTCTGGCACTAATGGAATGATATAAAACAAATTCTTGCTATAACTGACTAAAACTGAACAATATGTGGCATAGAAGTGTTCATCTCTCCGAGGTATTAGGAAGTGCTTTTTGTCACTGTGTGCATACTGCATTTACACATTCCTGTTAATTCTCCTGGCTCCATTGCTCTTTTAGTACAAGCCAAAGTCAACCAAATTCTGTTTCGTTTGGGTTTGCTAAACCTCAGATCCTGAAGGACAAAAGGTCACTCAACAGCTGAGCCTTTCTGAGGCTCTGCAGCAGAAGAGGAACCTGATAAGCTACCAAGCTCTTAGGAGATGTTTGGAGGAAATAAGTCTTTAGAATGTGTATTTCATACTTCTATGAGGATAATGAAATTTAAAAAAATATTGTTAAATATGTTTCATATTAATTTTATTATGGTCTTTCGCCCAAGTTTGAGCACCTCTACAATGCTAAAGTATTACTTAAATTGGGTCTAGCCAGAGGACATGAAATGTAAGATGCATACCGTAATCATGATACATGGGGACACTTTACTGAAGAAGTCATCATCCAGCAGTCTCTGAAAAGTTGCATCTTTTTCCACAATTAATATAAACTTGGCATGTGAGATTAAATCTTTTCTGTTAAGGCTAACTGCATGTAAAGTGATCCATCACACCAATCAATTAAAACTAACTGCTCTAAAATACCTGCTGTGGAGCCAAAAGCAGTGATCATGACTCAATTTCAGAGCCAACAAGCAAAGAAAAATTACCAGAACATTGTTTAACTTGGAATATTCTTTGTTTTTATTTTATTTTTTTTCAGTCTACGATGAGAGTTCTTTCTCAAAGGATACTTTTAATTCCTTGAACATTAGATGGCACAGTGACTGCCTAAAACAACAAAAAGGAGATTAATCATTTTAAATAGAGAAAATTATATATTTTTAAATAACAACATTAGGTAATGAAGGACACAATTGAATCCTGAAACAACTATTCATCTTGTATATACAAGATCAATCTTGACATTTTCACCTCTTTATAAGCATATTCAACCATTCATATCCTGCTCTATTATGTAGTTTTCTGGAAGTCCTCCTGTCATAACAAGATTCTTTTCAAAACTTTATGCCACTATTGCAGAAGATTGTTCATCACGTGGCCATGACAGACAACAATAATCTGATGAATTTTTATCTGTCCTAGCCAGGAACAAAATCTGCTTGGTGTGAAGATTGCAAATTTAATACAAATTTAAAATATTTAAGTATTCTTTTTGAAGACCATTAAATCCTTCCTTTTATTGACCTATAACCTGATTTTACAAGTATTTTGGAGCCAGAACTTGAAGATATAGTAATGTTTACTTTGCATCTCCTATTAGGATTGGCTCAGTCTGGCAAGCATATGGATGAGGAAACAGGAACTGGAGGAAGAATTTGGCAAAAGAATATGTATATATTGAAGTGTGTGGTCTGTTTTTACTTCTGACTGCTAAATCACCTCCGGTGCCAAGGTGGAAGAGCTCAGCAAAGAAAAGTATGAAGAGCTGCAGAGGAACATTAATAACAGGGCACTTTATGCTTTGCTTACAAACAAAGCATTATGGGCAGCTAAGGTTATCTCTCAGTTTTTGAAATTACCTGTTTAGGCTTACAATTCACACATTTTCCAGAAAATTGTGACAATAGTCAGCAGGTCTGAGTTTTATTCCTGCTTGGCTATAGGAAATCTTTCAGGACTAGGTTAGTTGAACCTCATCTCCTCAAACCAGTTCTGACTTGGTTCTTAGCCTGCCGGAAGTCAATCCATTGTGACAGAAATGAGACGTGTTCAGAGTGCCCAGGATTCTTTGGTTCAGAGCACTCATCTGACAGAGCACTGATACCCCCAGATACATAATATATAGACCTTCCTCTGCAAGGCTCCCAAGGTAGAAGGTGATGCTAAAAGTGATATCCAGAGGATTTATTTGTGGTGAGAATATAGTTGAGCTCCAGAATTACAATACAGTTAAGCAGTACTTTGTATCCCTCTTTTTTTCACCCTTGTAATGTCTCAATTTTCCACAAGCACAGGTCAAAGTAATAAATGTGTAGAGTACCCTGAGCTACCCCAAGTATCTCTTAAAGGCAGAGATTACAAATTACAGTTTTTGTTTTATAATACATACTGTTGCACTGCAGGTACAATTCACTTTTGTACCATCTTCCTCAGTGTAACTTAAATTACCAGCAACAAAACCTTTAGTTGTAGAGAGCTGGAAAAAATAGTAAGTTGTATACAGTAAATGGGAAGTTACAGGCTGTCATATCACACAGGCAAAACAAGAACTTTCTGAAAAGAATTCTGACCTGTACTAGGCAGTGATCAGCTGCCACCAGCCTTTTAAACACTATGCAGTATTGTTGTCATCATGGACATAAAGGCATACTTACAATAAATAATTTTAGATACAAAGGAACCCTTGTAAGGCATGAGACACAAGTGAATTTAACAGGCTGTTACATTTCTAATGTACTTTAAATTTTCATTTAACCCCCTAATTGGCAAGTCATTTGAGTACAAACTCATCAACAGATGCCTTGCACTCTGAAGTTTAAGCACTGCCTACACTAGATATTAACAAAAGCCCCTGTGATTTCAACTGGCAGTTTGTCCCAAACTCTTCAGAACGAACAAACTCTATGAATTTTCTGTGAAGAAAGAAACCTTTTGAGCCCCACACCCAATTAGGTTTCATTTTTATTAATGACACTTTTGATTTTAACTATGTCATTCCTACTGATAACTTTTCATGATATTTCCCCTTTCAGTCTAATCTGTAAGATTTGGAAGTAATGACAAAAACATTCATAAGAAGCCACTTACTATGTGTAGACTTCTCCGAGGTATCTTAAGCATGCAAGAGATGTCATTGATTATACGATCCACGGCACTTTGGCTACCAAACAGTACAGTATCTGAATAATATATGTCTCTATCAAGACAAAATATTGTATTTGTAATTGTAATACTGAAAGACCTGCAGGCTCATGAGAATGTTATAAAGAGCATGGTTAATCAGATCAACCTAAAGCATTCTGTGTACAGGAATCCTACAGCTTTGCATTGTACAGGCTGGTTTTCACAAAAACAGACTTAAAATACAGATTTATTCGAAATTACAGAATTAAGTCTGTTACCTTTTAGTTGCATAAGTGTTGCTCTGCACCATCTTATAGATCATAGATAATATTTTGAGCGTCAGAGCTGAAAAAGAACACATTTTACAGAACATTCTATTCATTTTCAGACATGCATATACAATAATTTGTCTTTTTATTAAACCATGTTTGCGTCCCATAAATAAAGCTTTTAATGTGCTGTGAAAATACAGAGAGACTATAGTAATGAATAGACTGAATAATTTCTACCATAATGAGAAGAAGTATGATGGAGTTAAGTGAGGGAATCTATGCCCTGATGTCCAGGCCAAGAAATTAAATGACTGAGTTAGAAAAAGAAATGACCTTATTGTCTGTGTTCCAAGACTCCTTTCCTAGCCAGGTTTTTGAAGAAGGCTGATGTTTTTACATTAAGACCTTTTGGATATGTCTTCAGCTGATACTCATTCAGGGCTGGGGAAAAACTCTAAGAATACTGTATTAATTTCACTGTCACTCACTCTAATTTAATAGAGAAGAGAAAAGCTGAAGGGCAGTTCATAGTATCAGGTTATATCAGCCACACACTTCTAAATTGTAGGACATACTAATATTTTTTTAACAAAATTTTGAACTAAAACACAAAAAAAACAAAAAGCAAAAAATCAAACCAGAATAAAATACCCCACAAAACTCACAAAAAAATAAAAGCCCTGCCCCCAAAACCCCCCAAGAAAAACCCTGAGAATTCTGCTTTTGGACCCTTTTTTTAAAAAAAAAACCTTACCAAATCTTGGTGCTGATTGAGGGCAGTCACTTCTTATTTGTTTTGTAGTACAATGTGGTACCATCTGTAGACCTACAGATTCTTTAAATCTGAGACATAGCAAACAGATACAACAGAACTGTAAACTCACTGAACAAATGCAAGATCTTGTCTGCAAGGTAAATCAGCCTCAGACCCCTTTTCTATAACCAAATACTCCAGTACTATTTTCAGACTCAGCACAGAAACCATAAGTTTGGGTGGAGTTGAAGTGGCCAAATAAAAAAGGCAGGAAGGAGTTTCTCAAGAAGATGCTTCAAGACTGCATTTAAGCATAAAATATATAAGTTTCCAAA
Organism: Myrmophylax atrothorax; assembly: GCA_026770055.1. Lineage (NCBI taxonomy): Eukaryota > Metazoa > Chordata > Aves > Passeriformes > Thamnophilidae > Myrmophylax > Myrmophylax atrothorax. The sequence continues at coordinate 12,192,415 of JAOXXN010000252.1, forward strand.
CAAAAAGCAGAGACAAGAAAAATATTTTAGACATATTTAGGACTGTTAATATATCAGCATCAATTCTTATTTAACATTAAAACAAAGGAATTAATTGCAGGGGAAAATATAGAACAGAAATCAAGTCTGACACAGTGACTTTCTGATGTAGAATGCATGAAAAGCTGTTACTATTTCAGATTACAATAATATTATCTAGTTTATGCCCTGAAATGATTATCAGAATAGCTCAATTATACTCTGTTATTAAGCTTTGGAAACAAAAACGTGGCCCATCCTGTCCTCTAAACAGTTTTGGGGGTTTTTAATCTGAATAAGCTCTACCATTTCATGCTTCACCATTTCTCTTGTGGAAGTGCACATTTCACCAAAAGAATCAGTTGTTTTCTTAAGGACACTTCATTATTTGACTGAAAATTATTTTAGTGCCTTATGATATGACATTTTAAAGCATTTTCTTTCATTTCAGAGCTTTGTGTGCACTTTTGAAAAGTCCTGGTGGTGCAATGGCTGTAATTTTATCTAAAACCACATCATGTTTCTCAGTTTGTTTGTCCAGGGTTTTGCTTCGTGCATCCTTTGGGTGGCAGAGCACACACGCTGCACAAATCTAAAGGGACAGCCCAGTGCAGCATCTGCCGGCGGCTTTGAAGTAACTTTATTGCCTTTGTCCTGCAACATTTAAAAGGTATTTGAGCTTTTACTTTGTGTGCTGTCTACATTGTAACAGAACAGGAGGAAACCTGTAATCAAAACTTGACAGAGTTGCTCTCAGGTTAAACCAAGAACACTCTAACTCTTCTAGGACTGTCCTTTCTCAAGTTTTCTGTAAAGTCTTCATTCCACTACTGGAAATTTTTTATTTAGTTAGGGTTTTATTAAACTCTTGGAACTGGAGAATGAAAACTGCTCTCTACATTGTAACAGAACAGGAGGAAACCTGTAATCAACACTTGGCAAAGTTGCTCCCAGCTTAAACCCAGAACACTCTAATTCCTCTTAGGACTGTCCTTTCTTGTGTTTTCTGTAAAATCTTCATTCCACTACTGAAAATGTTTTATTTAGTTAGGTTTGTTGGGTTTTTTTTTAACTCTTGGAAAGATAAAACTGGAGAATGAAAACTGATTGTACTACTGAAGGACTGGCATTCTCACTGATAGACATCATCCTCAGGTAAATACCTCTCTGGGCCTCTACAAATGTTTGCCAGGAACATGTCAAACATGAAATCATTCTCTTGTTCTACTAGTTCCTGCCCAGCACATTCCAGGTATGTACAGTAGGTATGAGGGGGCTGCCTAAAAGAGAAAAATAATGCTCCACTGACTGTATTTTCTGCCATTCATATTATATTTTGGCATCCTGTTTTTATTCTTATTCGATCATTTATTTTTATTTTAATCTTCTTAAACTGTATTAAAGTGGGACACAGGTCACTGTTGAACAGAAATGCATATCTGAGATTACATTTCTCAACCAGAAATAATGGTTCTGCTTTTTTTAATGTGATTGATGAGTCTTATTTTTAACATACTGTGATCTTAACTTGTTTTAATTTGAACGTTTTTCCTCATATGTGTTCTGATGGCAACTAACAGCTCACATTTGTTTTTCTAGTCTGGAATGCCATTTCTCTGAAGGCTGCCAAAAATGGCAAAACTTTGTTATAGTATTTTAATTTTACAGACATCTGAGTGAAACATTTTTGTCAAACTATCAAGACACAAACCATTACGTTCCCTGGAACATACAAGCCTTTCAGTTAACTGATTACCTTCAGGCCCCTCAGGTTTTTTTGATTGGCAGAAGTTTATTGTTCTCATTAAATGAGTATTCCACCTAAGTGTTATGCCTGGAAAGTTTGCTGTGCTTCCTCACCCTTAAATGTTTGTAATGTGTCCACTTACAAACACCTCTGTAATCTTCTCAATCTGGATATCCTTTAACCCACTGGTGTTCAAAGCTGTTACAGGCCAGGCATAGATTTGTGTCTTCCTTTATTCTTTTGCTTCTGTGTTACAGAAAGCAGCCAATCTCTCAGTCTGGGGGATTTTCAGTTTAAATGAGCTCCTTGAACAACATTGTTGCACAAGCAACTTCTACAAATCCCACTGTGTGCTATAAAGGATAACAGGTTGCTTTTTCTCTGCTCCTGTTTAGGCAAGCTGGCATCACACCTGACATTGAGACAACGTATTGGAAACTTGATTTGCTTTATTTGGCTGTTGATAAACTTAGAACACACCACACAGGTAAGAAACACAACAGGAAGAGGTGAGATGCACCTTCTCTGAAGAATAGAGAGGTAAGTTTATCACCGTCATTTTAAGAAATAAGACATCATGAGAAAAAGCAGAGAAAAAGAAAAGAGGAGACACAGGAAGGGTTTGAGGATGGAATTACCAGTCATTTCTTCCAGCCTAAACCAGGTTTTTTCACTCTAACACAATGTATCATTTCTGGTTTCTACTGCCTCCAGAAAAAGATTGTTTATAGGACCTCTCTTTCCTTTCCAACCACTATGACAGTAGTTTTACCTTCCCCTTTATGCTATGATCTGCTATTATTTAATACATGATGCCTGTTCAGAGTGGTTACTAAGCATTTATGTTTTATTTGCCCATTACTCTTTAAGAAGTCAAATTATTTATTCATTCTAATACTTACAGAACCATGTATGATTAACTTTTCTGGAAGTTATATAATCAAATTTATATTCATGCCATTTATATTAATGGAAGGCAGAACTTTAAAATACATACTACTTACTCTATGTTTCTCCAGTCTGCTCTGTTTGCCAGAGTGAGAACAGGTGCCTTTTTTTGGGCCAAGCTTTGAAGTACACCTTGAATAACATTCTCTATTGCTTCAAGAACTTCAGAACTGAAACCAAGACAATTAATGATACAGATAATTTGATCAAACCTTGTTCCAATTTGAGTTTTGATCAACTATCCCCACTCTTATAAAAGTCATGTAAGCCAAAAGTGCTTTAAGCATACATCTGTTTCAGAAATGTGGAGGAACACTTTTGGTTTTTTAATTTTGTTTTGCTCAGTTTCCCTAAACCTTTGCCTTCCTGTTCCAGGTGCATGACTGAGGACATCATCTGAAGTCCATTTCTATTCAATCCTGAAACCATCAAATTTTTCTCCAGCTGAACTTTGAGACCAAGTGGCTGGTTTGTGACTAATGATTAATGTTTTACTATAAATGATGTAATATTGGCTTTGGCTGTGATTTTGGCAAAATTGTTTTTAAATGCTGTAAATTTAAAAAGTGTTCAAGAGTACAAATACTTCCTGTTGTACCATTGCACATTAACTTTTGATCTGCTGCCCTGAGCAAACTGTTAAGGGTTTTAATTATACGAAGGCTCAGTCCTGACAGACACACTGAAAAGAATAAAATCTGTATCTTTCTCTAAAAAGACAAAGTAACCTTGCAGCAGATTCCTTACAGCAAAGCTCTGGGCTGGTTTGAGTGTTATGACAGATGCTTTTTATTTTCATAAGTAATCTGACTCCGACATTTCATCTGTCCTTAAAATTACAAGTGTACTATACACTATCCCAAGGCTAGGTAGGAACTAAAGACTATATAGAACTTATTTTAGCTCAGTTTTATCAGCAAAGTCCAATTTTGTCATTAAGTAATATATTGAGAAAAGATGAGTCAATACCAGCACAGGCCACTCAAAATGAATTATCACATTACAAAATCATCAAGAATGATTTTTAAAGCTGGGCTGAGTCTCCTTAACCAACAATGATTTGTCATTAAAGCTCCCTTCTATCAGCTGAATATGTTTCTTCCATTTTGTAGTTCAGATTCCTCATACTCCTCATTCTGTTGAAACAGAATTATAATTATTTATAAAGCTGTTTCTGGAGAGTATTAACATTTTCTTTTAAAATGTTAATCATAATACTATGCATATTAAAAAAAGTCTGCTAGTTTTGAGCTCAATGTACCCTGCAGCAAGTGGTAAGAATAAACCAGGTAAGCAAAACTGACTGTGCTGCTCCAACACCACAAAAATTAGTGTTGAAGACAATAAAAGTCTGTGTGGGCAGATGGATGAAACAACAGATAGAGAGATGGAAATCTAAACCATATCATTGCTATCATAAATATTTTACTTATTCATTTGGTTCTGTCCACTGTAACTGTCTTAATATTCCAGATGTACTTCCAAGTTTGCTGCAGAATTTGAAAGTCCAGGTTTCTGTTCCAACCCAGTTTCTCAATTTGTTAGCCAACAGAAGTTATGAATGTAATATGTAAAATACAAAATAGGAGGAAGAGGACAGCAAGTCTTTGCAGATCCCCTGCTGATATTCCATCTCTTTTTGCAGAGAATATCTGAATTTTAATAAGCAAGCACTGGCCAAGTATGCCTACTTAAAATTCTCTGTGGTTTAGTTAACAGTGACATCTGAGCAGAGAAGGGGAAGGTGCTGCACAGGTCACAAGGTTTGCCTGATCGTTCTAACTGGTTGCAGCATGAGTGGACACTTGTTTTTGTGTAGAACAACAACTTATCTTTATAACAAAAACAACATAAAACATTAGTAGTATAGGACCTTTGGCAAGCAAACAACATAAATGCACAGAGGAAATAATTATAAATACAAATCTGCAATGTAATGAACCAACAGACTCCAAAACTTAGACCTGTGCACTGCTAAAGTCATGAGCTTTCCATATCCTGCCAGAGACCAAGCACTGGCTGAATAATAACAATAATATCATTATCCTTTTCTTTTTAAAATGCCTTTATGATGCTCCCAGTCTGTTCTAGTCTCTGAGGCTGATATACTGTGTGCAGAAAGGCTCTTTAAAAATTGATGAGGGCTTCTTGTTGGTGTAATTCAGTTTGCTCATTTTGTCATGGTTTTCTGTATTTCTGGCTGTAGCCACAGACTTTTTGGAGTGGTCTGAGGGGAGGGAGGTGCCATTTGCAGTGTGAGAGCTCCTTTGTTTTTCGTAGAGGAAGTGTGTTTTTTGCTTGAGCACGAGCCCATTATGGAATCATAGAATCAGTTGGGTTGAAAGACACCTCCAAGATCATCAAGTCCAACCCTTAATCCAACCCCACTTTGATTGCTAGATCATTCACGGCACTGAGTGCCATGTCCACTCTCACCTTAAAAACCTCCAGGGTTGGAGAATCCACCACCTCCCTGGGCAGTCATTCCAATGCCTGACCACTCTCTCTGGAAAGAACTTCTTCCTGATATCCAACCTAAACCTCCCCTGGCAGAGCTTAAGCCCACGGGTCCCATTAACTAATTTTGAGCTGACACAGAAAGGAATCAAGACCAAAGGCTGCAAGTGAATAAGCACCTCTGACTTACTATAAAATGCCTTCCTGTGGAAGTGATCTCAGAGTCAGGGTGCCAACACAGCTTTGGAACTGCCAAACACCCTTCCCAGTGGTACAGCAAGTGCCCCTTGGCAGAGGGATTTCCACTACAGCCACACCAGGGCAGGACCACTATGGATTCAGCAACCTGTTTGCTGCTCACACCAGAGCCCCTGACCTGCCTCCTGCCCATGGAAAACAGAGCCCACTGACACTTGCAAGGGCAGCACTGTCAAAACAGCCACAAAAACTACAACCTCTCCCCAGCTGCTCCGCTCCCATGAATGGGTTTATTTAGAGTTAGCAGAGAACGTCAGCACCTTGGGCCACAAGAAACCTGGCTTGTTACTTCGTCATTCTAAAATCCTGCCAACCATATTTCTTGCTCTATAAGTAGCCTACTGGCACCATTCCTAGAGAAGCCCAACCTACTGAACTCCAGCAGAGCTCCAGCGCAGGGTCACAAGCTGTTCTGCCACCAGCAGCTGACCCAGAAGTGCGTCTGACATAAGAGACATTGGATAACAGCTTCTCAAATGGCAGGAGGCTGAAAAGGTTACAAACTCTGAATGCACTGGCTAAGAAAGACCTTTTGGCAGCTGCAAAGCAGAAAAGATGACCTGAACATGAAGAAGAAAGATGAATCCTTGCAGGCAACGAAAGGAACTAGGAACACAAACAATCCTGCACTTTACACATGAAAAACCTGCCATCACCCAGTTCTTGAACTGAATAAAACTATAAACCAGGAACTTTAGCAACAGCTAAAATAAATTTGAAATAATACCAAACACAACAGAAACTATCGATCTTCCTTGGGGCAAAGACCAAAATGCCAGACATTTTTTTTTAATTAATGAATATTCCAGACTAACAAAGCCTAAAGATGCTGTTTTGATCTGTGTTCTTCTGGAGAACGGATTAAAAGCGAAATTACATTTCTCAACATCTGGTGAAAGATCAGGTTTCCAAGGAGATGAAGTCTGGCCTTGGATAAGTAGCCTAACTGCATTTTTCCAACAAACTGAGGTAAAAAAAGGCAGGTGCAATATGCAGTTTATGCCAGGGACTTAGTCACCTCGATATCTACCTCATTCAAGCTGAAGTTCAATTAAACACACATCCCAGGTTATCTGACAATACTGAAAGTGATTAAATACAAATAAAAACAATTTGATAATTACCACGGAGATCTGCTCACACAAAAAAACCCCTCAAAACTTAAATAGGCTTTCTAAATAACCCAATACACCAGTTCTTTAAAAGGAAAGCACTCTCATTTTACAAGTGCATCATTTTGTGTTCTGCTTCACTGTCCTGAGTTTCAGCTACATAACACCAGAGTATGCAAAGTTCACCAGTCTGGACTTGATCTAACTAAACCTGGAACTACTGCAGTGCAAGACAACCACACACATATGGATAGATACATGCACACACACCACAGGCAGAGTAAACCTCTGCTTTACTTTAGTCCATTGTCTAAAATCTGTCTACAGAAACCCTCAAAGAGACTGAAAACCCCAGGCTGAGAATGTGTCTTTCACTGTGTCTGAAAATGCCATAAATCACCTTATTTTCATCTTCAAGCACCTCCAAAACACGGACTGTGACTTCCATGGGTTGATCAAGAAGAACTTCCAACAACTAAGTTCAAAAGGTGGTGCTGAGTTCCAGTCAGCGTCATCTCTGCTACTGCACTTACCAAAATCAGTAATTCCAGGCTGAAATTCTCAAATGACAGATAAAACTTAAAGTTTCAAACCATGTTTCATGCATTAAATAGAGAAACCTTATGTATTCTTTAGATTCTGGCAACTTACTGAGAACCAAATAGCTATGCAAGATTAAAAATATGTACTTATTTTGGGCTTCTCTTTGCAGTCTGTGACATGCCTTTATTGAGGATGACTAACTTCAGAGAACTTTCTAAGACTTGGGGATATAGGTAGCTGCTTTTTACTACTTTTCTGCCCTCTTTCAGAAACAGAACTGTGGACAAAACTGATGATAAAGGTTAAAAATGAAAAGCATGCAGGTTACAGAACCTCATGAAACAGAAAGTCACTTGCAGGATGCACCAAATTCATTCTGTTTTACTTAACAACAATGTGTTGCTTCAGGTTTTCCTCTACCTCCTGTCAAAGTATAACCATACAGGCAATTGGCTCTGTGCTGAAAATAGCTTAAACTATTGAATTTGAGTATTGACCTGCATGGCTCCTGGTATTCCTAGCAGGATTGGTCTCAATTCCCTTTGAAAATGGCCTTACTCACCTGCAGCACCCAGGCTGCAGCCACCACAGCTGGGCTCAGCTTTGCCATCATAGCCTTGCATGGCATCAATGAACTGTGTGCAACTCTGAGCTCTGCCAAACAAATCCAGTAAGTTCTCACTGTTTTTATTCCTGTTTTTCCAAAATGATCTTTGAAAGCAAGTATTTGCAGGGAAAAAAAACCCCAAAAAACCAATAAACTCCCCCTGAAACATCACTTTCCTAACACATCCCAAGCAATGGTCCCCAAATACCGCAGGGCTCTTGGGAGCCCACGGTGACAGGGACGTGGCAGCAGACCCTGATTCCAGCTCTGGCTTTGTGGAATTCCAGTTACAGCCACCTTAAGTTTGCTGACATCCAAACCAAACAGCCTTCCTCACATTCCCTGTGGGAATTCCCTCTTGCCTAGGCACTCTCCCAAGGAACTTCTACAGACCTGGAGCCAACACAGCCCCTCACATCACACCTGGCATCCAAACAGACAATGGAAACAACACAGCAGGGAAGGGAACATGGGATAAAATAGCATATTTACCCAACAAAATGTTGTTGTTATAGACTATTTTACACACTCAATTTCAACAAGTAGGCATAAAACCCCATGAATGGTCATGAGAAATACAAACCCACAGAAGTCAGAAGTAGTAAAGCCTTTCCGCTTAATAAGCAGTTGTGGTTTAGAATAACCAGACTAAGAGGTCTGTAGTTCCTGATGCTTCAAAGAGCTATTTACATTTGCATATTCCTAGAGGATACAAAACACACACTCTTGGGAGGGCAGAGTTTAACCTCAGGCTTCTGCAAGACCGTTTACCGAGACAGTTAGCCAGAATCATGGTTAATTAAAACAAACATCCTTTCTTTTCTCCCCTACAAACTGAGCCGCAGCCTGTGTATTATTAGTCACTCCCAGCTAAAAAGTCCCTTTGATTAAGGAAAAGATACACTAACCAGGCAGGACCGATACTTCTTTAGCTTATTAAACGATGAAAGACAGCATCATTTCGAATGTTGAAATTCCAGTATTTAAAACAATTCTACCGAAAGACTGAATTTCGAGACGAGACTAGATTTAAAATGATTCAAGCAGGTGATCGCTCTGCAGCTGACCCTTTCTACCTCACACACTGAGAAAATACTTTAAAATTCCTGTAAGCGCATTTGCTTCCAAGGCAAGAAAACACACCCACTTGTTCCTTCACCGTTATTTTTCAAGCACCAAAACCTTCCCAAAACTGTTATAACCGAGGCACTGGAGTAACAGAAACCTCGGCAATTAAAAATGCAAAGCGATTCCTCCTGCCTCCCCAGGCGCAAAAACCCCGATCCCGGGCAGCCACCCCGCCGTTCCCGGTGTGTTCCATCCATCCATCCCCTCTCCCCGAGCAGCCGAGGCGCCCACAGGTGTCAGACACGGCTGGCCGGGACCGGGGGGGGTTCCCGGTGGGGCAAACCCCGGGATGCTCCCTGCGAGCAGGCGGGACCGGCCACCGTGCCACACGTCCACAGGAATTCCCAAACACCACCGGCGCTTCGGGGCTTCACACGGGGCCTCCCCGAGCCCCGGGGTGCTTGGCAGAGACCCCGCTCGGACGGGACACCGGCCCCTCCGTGGGACGCACCGGAGTCTCCCCGTCCCGGGGGTGCCGCGCACCGGGGCGGGGGCACAGCCCGGCACGGTTCTCCCCGGACCCACGGCGGGACCCCGGCCCGGCTCGGCCCGCGGGAGCAGCTGCGCTCTCGCTCCCAGGGCTGGGGGCGTTTGCCTTCCTCCGCCTCCTCTGCCTCGGTGTCCCGGCGTTGCTCCGCTCCCTGAGTTTCGCTCGGAGCTGCCAGGAAAGGTCTTGCCGCGCTTCTGGCGCTGCAGCTCTGTCCTGTGGGGCTCTGAAGTGCCAAGGCCAGGACCTTGCCTCGGTACTTACCATGGGCCGAGGAATACGATATGACCCAGAGAGAGATTTTGAATAGGGATCTACCTAAAGTAATTAAGGGTCATGAGCCAGTTTACCTGCTGTTCTTGTGAATGCAAAGCACCATTCTATGACAAGGGACTTTTTTCCTCTAAAACTGTAAATCTTTAGATGCTTATGACCTCCTGGAGTAAAACCAGTGAAAAATGCCTTCACCCACAGAGGTGTATCAGATGAGGCTGACTCATGTCTAGGTTCCCAAGCTGCCAGATGTGTAGCTGTGGCACGCAACAATCTCAGGACAGCCATGGATGCCCCTCTTGGCTGCAGTGGAGAGGAGTGTTTGCATATGGTGCAGCACAACTGATCTGCAAGGCAAATACCCTCATGAAAGCAGCTTCCTGCTATCACTAATGGCCAGCACACAGAACCTCACCCTGCAGCCCAGGTCATCACCTTTATGTAGGCTGCTTGCTAGTGCGGAGTCTGACCTGAGCAGCAGGGTGAGTGTTTTTGTGCAGGCACTCATCACTGATGAGCTGGCTGAGGACTTGAGGGAGTGAAGTCCCACTATGTTTACGTAGGAGGGCAGAGAAGCGGAGAGTGAGCTCGCAGTTATGCTTCTAGATGGGGGTGGGAGCGAACATAGACAGGATTATAAGAGAGGAGGAGGTGGAAGCGTGAGACTCTGTGTGTGTGCCTGGGACCTTGCTTGCAGCCCGTATCTGGCTAATGCAGCAGTTACTAAAGCTATACAGACATACAAACAAACAAACAAACAAAAAACCCAACCAAACAAAAAAAAACCCAAAAACAAAACAAACAAAAAAGTTTGGAAAGTTCGAGCCTATTCTGTTTGTTTCCTTTGTTATGTTCCTTGTGCAACAACTCTGTTGCACATCAAAAGCCGGAGCCGTTCTAACAAAAAGTTTGCATAGAAATACAGGTTAGAAATGTATTAATGATATTGTTTTCCTAACAGGATTTTCTCCTTTTTCCTCTTTACCTCTATACATAATGGATGTTTCTGTTTAATTATTCTCTTAAAAGGAACAGTTATTAGTAAAGGTCATCTTGAGTATAAGAAAGTTTGTACAGAATACTGCAGGGTGCTTCAGCTACCAAATACAAGGAAAATCTCTTCATTATATTGCCAGAATGTATGGAATTTGGAAACTGGACCATTCATGTAATCAGTTTAACTTCTATCATCTTGTATATTGTTAGCAACAACTATCTCCAGAGTAAAATGTTTCTCACGTGTTGTATGTGACATCTCAGCGTAAGATACTGTCATCTGATCTCCACAGTTTTTTAAGTGTTGCTTCGCAGTTCTGTGGACTATGCTGTCCGACAAACTCTGACTTGGGCTCTAGTTAATGGCTGCCAAATGGAATTTGAGTCCATAAATGCTGGAATACAATTGAGTAAGCATTTATTAAGATGTAACCTTCAGTTCTGAACTTGTGCAATTCATGTCTTTTAAGGGATGAAAGGACAGTAAGCAAGAACTAGAGTGTATTTAATAGGGAAATTAGAAAATATTCCATAGTGCTTGGTAAAAGGGTCAGTAGAGGCACAGGTAGATTCAGTAGAGATACGACAGTGGTGTGTGGTGTGGGAGTTTCATACTTAGGGACAGATTTTGGATGGGTGATACAACTTATATACAGAGACCCAACTTTATCTTCAGGATTATTATCAGTGTACTTATGGTACTTATATCACAAGAGGATATGTGATTAATTTAGGCTTTAAATATGTTCTTCTTTTGGTTCTTATTGTTTCTGGAGCATGTCATTATTTTTAAGCTATGTAACTGGATAAGAAGTTATGTCATTGTACTGGTAAAAGGCTAAAAGAGGAAAGTCATGCATTTCTTTCAGATCTTTGTATTTTCAAAATAGTGTTATCTGTATGTTTTAATTTAACTGTTTCCAGAGGTTTTGACTATGGCATAATATTAATCTATAATGCAAAGTAATTGGCAAGCGCTAAGGCTTCTTTGAATCAAAGAACCACAGAATCACAGAATTGTTAAGGTTGAAAGGCAGTGCTGGAGGCCATCTCTTCCAACCCCCCTGCTCAAGCAGGGATTCCTAGAGCAGTCTTCCCAGGACCGCAGGGGTTTTGAGTATCTCCAAGGACAAAGAGTCCACAGGCTCCCTTAGCAACTTAGGTCAGTGCTCACTCACTCTCACAGTAAAAAAAAGTGTTTCCTGATGTTCAGATGGAGCCTCCTATGTTTCTGTGCGGACCCATTGTCCTGGTACTGTCGCTGGGCACTCCTCAGAAGAGCCTGGTTCCATCCTCTCTGCACCTTCCCTTCAGGTATTGTCTTAGTTTGAGGGAAAAACCAAAATGTTTACCCACAAACGGGGGAGGAG
>JAOXXN010000252.1:12206855-12222059 GCA_026770055.1 Myrmophylax atrothorax
CGCCGCGAGATGCAGCGGGAGATCCTCTCCATCCTCGGCCTGCCGCCCCGCCCGCGGCCCCACCTCCCCGGCAAGCACAACTCGGCCCCCATGTGCATGCTGGACCTCTACAATGCCATGTCCGTGGAGGAGGGGGCGGCGGGGGCCGCCGCCGAGGACGGTGAGGGGTTCTCCTACCCCTACAAGCCCATCTTCAGCACCCAGGGGCCGCCCCTGGCCAGCCTGCAGGACAGCAACTTCCTCACCGAGGCTGACATGGTCATGAGCTTCGTTAACTTGGGTGAGTGCCGGGTCGGCGGGGCTAGGTCCGGGGCAGCCTGGCAGGGAACCGTGCCGAGGGGAGGCTGGAGCCACCCGCGGGAGGAAAAGGACTGGCAGTGCAGGTGGCCGTGCTTGGGGGCTTTTCCCCGGCGAGTCAGGTGGGTGGCAGCCCACCTGGGCAATGGAAGGACAGGTAGCGGCCTCTCGGAAAGGCGGCTGCTTTGCCAGCTAGTGATTAAATGGCATCAGCGTGGAGAGGGCTGTGAATTCCCATGACAGCATTTGGACAGCCACAAGCTTTCTCCACGCTCCACCCTGCACACTAAGGTCTCCCTTTGATAGTTGCTGCAACTTTAGAAATTGGATTTGCAGGTAGGAGTTAAACAGAGCGATTAGCAGGTCTGCTCCACATCCCACACTGTCAAGGCAGACGCGAAACCCTTGCAGGACCGCGGGTCCCGGCGCACCTCCCGGTGCCGGGCTGGCGCTCGTGCTGGATGTGGAGCCGCGGCCGGATCGTTCCCTGCGGCATCTCAGCGCGGCGCTCCCGCGGCCGGAGGGGCTGAGCTGCTCGCACATGTTTTCCTAATGGCTTGGGAGGGATTCTACAGTAAATCCGTATTTACTCCTGAAGGTTTTCCTGTTGACCCCAGTTTATGCCGCTAACTCGCCTCTTTTCACAAGCACATGTGGATGGGTTTATGCAAACGATAGAGAGTTGGCACGCTTTGTATGCGCCTCGCTAGGCCTCTCTAATTGGATGCCACGGCCCAATCTGATTTCCATTTGCTCGCTGTAGATTGCACACCCGTGTGGACTGACTTGGCCGGATTTGAGTAAAACATTGTCAGGGTGCGCGTTCTATTTTAAATATGTAATTACAGACCTGGTTCACTCTATCCATTTTTAGACCTCATCATGTGCGGCTCTTAAACCACACACGTACAGATAGGGTGCCTGTAAGTTCAAGGCAGAATATGAATTGTATTTCCAAAACAAGATGCACTCAAATTTTGTCCCAGACAAAGGGAGGCACAAAGCGCAAGAGGAGCCCACCTCTGGCACGTAACCTGCTTAGGGATGGCAGACCCCAACTCCAGTAAATCCATTAACACCTGTATGGATACCACTGTTATGGACAGTTCCACTGTCTGGAACTTCAGAGGCAACAAAGATTAAATCAACACGTAAATCACCACCTCTCTAATCCCAGCGCTTTAACCAACTTGAAAAGATCAGCAACTGTAAGGGCTCTGTGACACACGTTAATAATTATTAGACACAGTAGCCATCCCGGCACAATTCTTGCATGATAAGGAGACACAGGACGCTGTGGGAGATCGCTAGTTTGCATGAGCTGCACCTCCTTATTAACTTCCATAAGCTTCACAGTGGGAAGCTCGGAATTACCTCTGGCCCGGGGGCTGTGCTCTGTGAGAGCTGGTGCTTTCCATTTGCAATTACAGTGTTTGTTTAATCACTGCTGGATACTTAAGCCGATGAGCAATGATACATTTAAAATCAAATATTTGAGCAGTCAAAAGTAGCAATGGCAGTCAAATATTTGACTTCAGAGATAAGAGTGATCTCGCTAACACTACTCTCCGTGGTTCTTGGGTTCTACACCGTGTACAGCCAAGCAGAGCAAGGAGAGTCCTGAAAAGAAGACAAAAGGATGTTGTAATAACAATAGCGAAATTCGGACTCCTCTTTCTATTTTGGTAGAGAGGACAGAACATTTATGAAACATGTAAGTACCTAATGGGAGGGAGTTTAGCTCTGGGGAAGCAGCTCTGCTCCTCAGGTGTAGTTATCTACTGCATAACTTACATCGGTGGAGCTGCAGCGCTCCCGTCCCTCCCATGCTTCCAATGTAAGGAAAAGTCTCCTTGTCAGCCCACGGAAGAGTTATATGAAGGCAATTAATGTGCAGGTCACTGACTATTTTGAATACAAAGGAGTAGAATTGATCCGTACACTGTGAAATAAAAAATAAATTTTGGATATGGCTGTGTTTATGTGAGAACTTTCTACAGAGCAGTTTTCACCTGTATCAGCTGTAAGAAACTGATAGTCGACATCCCGATGTGATGTGTTGCGATGTCTACAGTGGATATTTCATTCATTTTGACTTGGCAGCTTTTGTAGTCTGCTTAAAACTCAAGAGTGTTCTTAGTGCAAAGTACTTAATGATAATTTTATTTAATTGCTGTCAGCGTGGTCAGTGAGTAGTAAGAGCATAGGTAAAATCCAGTCATTTTAAGGACAGGTGGAATTACTACGAGCAAAGCACATTTCAGAGGTTTATCTGTGCTGTTTTGTTCCCTTGTCAACAGTGCATGTCAGGACGAGTTAAAAAAGGGTATAGATCTATAATAGCTTTCTTCATTGCTTTGCACACCTTTCATCCCATTATAGTCATCTCTCTTTCATCTTTATAGGACAAAGACAGGCCTGTTTATGAACATTTTAATGACTTAGACCAGCCACTCACTCTCGTGTATAGTCAAACACAACACCCTGCTTTGAGACGTACAGTTTTCTGTGACATTCAGGGAAAATTAGAAGATCTATTGTAGAACTGATTTTTTTTGCAGACTTTCTACAATGATCCCTTTTAAAGCAGAGCTGAATTCCTAAATGCAGACTGTAGTAAACTGTGTCCTACTTTTGTAAGAGATACTCTGTGAGCATTGCGTTTCACAGGTAGGTTTTATTACTATACTAGAGCCATCACAATGAGGAAGTGTCAGAGCATAATAAAGTTTTATTTCAGAATGGAGGAAGTAAAACCAAATAAAGAATACTTTTAAAAATCAGTCAATAAAAACATGTTAATTCCAGGCTTCCAAATGCTAATGTACAAAAGCACTTTTTTTGCCATATTCATATTCTTCATTTAGCTAGTTGTATAGCTTTAGGAGGACAAATATTAAAACCAAATAAATTACATTGCTAGATTTACTGGGCTATATAGTGAAAAAGCCAACAAGACACCCCCTCCCCCCCACTGATTTCTATGGAGATACTGTGTATATTTATTACAGAGAATATTTACTGGGTATTGGTAGCGAGGAACCAGAATACAGGTGCTCCATTTCAGGGAGCTTTTTACTGAGCATGTAATGTTACTGTAAAATCTTGACAATTAATTAGATTTAGATTTATAACCAGTTAATTCACAGGCTACATTTTGTCTTAGCTTACACCTGTGCTAAGATGGATAGGGAATGGATTTGTGTCAAGAATGAGGTTACATGTAAATTAAAAGATAATTTAGCCACAGTGGTCTGACAAAGTTAGTCAGTTAATTACTGGCTAATTTTGTAAAATTTATTACTATAATTTCAGTATTTGGAATTTCATTTCAGATCCTGTCCAAGTACAGTTTACAAACTGAACCATTTTAGGAACTGAAAAAACGCAAAGCATTTTCTGTACAAGTTTAATTTCAAGTTTATAAACAGTAACTAAGGAATAAACATCCTCTAGATGACTTAGACCTTCTCTTCTAAAAATAATTGAGTTGTCCTTATGCTGGTAATCTTGCCTTGGTAAACAGAGTTGCTTAGAATATTTTTAAGAGAGTCGGCACAAGTGATATGCAATTTGTTAATTTGTCTCGTGGTTGATTATAAAATGAACAACATTGTTTAATCCTGGCAAAAAAAGAAGGGGGGGGGAAATTAGTCATTCTTGGAAGGAGCACTTGAAAGTGGCTTTTGTTAACATAAATCAAGAAGCTGAAGAGCCCCCAAGTTTCCTTTTATTTCATACCATCTGGCTGTCCTTTTTGTTGACAAGTGTTTGGCATAGAGAACCATCTCTTTGCCCTTTAATAACAGGCTTTAACACTGTAGGGTATTAGAAAAAGATTCTATAACAGTTAAAAAATTTCCTTCGGGGAATACTTTATAAAGTGAGCATGGGCTGCAGGCATTTGCAGCTGTAACCTGGCTTGTGTTAAAATTTGGAAGGGGCTGCCTTGCATTCCAGCTCACTACAGGCCTTCATTGGTGTACAGCCAAAGGTTAATATAGATGTCACACAGTTTTTCTTTGGAGAGCCTCAGATATAAGAGTACGAGTACAGCTGTGTTTTTAGTAACCCTTTCATAATCACTTCTTTTAAACCTCATTTTCCTGCTTATATAAATCAAAGATTTTCAAGGATATTTGACCTGGATTTGAACTTATTTGATCTTCACATATTTCCCACTTGAAACAAAGCAGATTAAAAGTTAGCCCTGGATGCCTGGTCCCGATCACATGGTTTGTCCATACATTAGAACAAGCCCTCTGCTTTTTTTTTCCCTCCTGCACCTAATGCTGCTGGAAACTCTCAAGCCTGAACAGGTACATCCCACGATTGTTTTGGGCAGTGTGGATATGTGCAACACTTCGTGGTATAACATTAGCTAAGGCAGAAAGCTTGCAGCAAAGTAAAGGTAGGAAGGACACTGACATGCAGCAAGTATTCTTTAAATGTACAGATCCTTTCTAGAGAGAACTTATTTTTCTAGTGGCAGACCAGAACAGGAACTATTTACCTCTGCCATGCTGGTGCACTGGTAGCAGAGAAAGAAGCAGCTGAGTACAGATGTCCTTCTGCAAGGGAAAGGGACGTGGAAATTGTTCCCACCCTCTCGCACGCAGCGGATTTATCCCAGAGCAGGATCTTCCGTCCTTTCCCACACAGGCTGTCCTGGGGACCGGTGAAGCCCCCTGTGTGAGCTGTAGTTTAAAAGCCAAAACACAATGGCTTGTGAAGTGCTTTTGAGGAAGACAAGCCTTGATGGCCAGGCCTTGTGATTCCAGGAACAGGAGCTGGGCACCAGCGGAGCGTGCGTGACCTGTTCCCACCCGCACGCTCGTGCCCCGGGTTGTGTTGAGCGTGTGTCTGTCTGTGTGTCTGTGTGTGTGTCTGTCTGTCCCTGCAAAGGGGGTTTAATGGTCCCTGGACAGGCAGCACAAAACCAGACGCTACATTTTCCTCTGGAAATAAGCCTGAAACACATTTTCGGGTCGTTGGGGGGAGAGATGTGTGAGAGAAGGTTACACAAGTGGTTGGAAACATTAATTAAAAAAAAGATTATAACTATTAAAGCCCAGTCAGGGCTGTTGACAGGCTCCTTTTAAATAGGACACTGCAATGTTTTAGTTTAATACATTCTGGCAGTGTCACCGGGGTTAAGGCTAATACTGGGATGTGTGGATCCTGTCATGTTATTGTCAGGAGGAATGCAGGGATTAGGTTTAAAAGTGGTGGTGGGTGAGCAGTGCAGCTGTGTACACTTATTATAAAAGATTTAAGTCCCACTGGTAAAATCAATATATTAAATTGCAAGAGCCCCTGTTTTTAATTAGTTTAAATCAAATATACTGTTAGTGCCGTTATGGCTGCTATCCTTGAACCAAGTGAGGAAATGCTAATATTTATATGGAAACTGTTAATTTGTGTTTAAAATGATTACACATTTAGTTTTATGCCTCTAAATTGTTCTAACTGGATGAATACCAGTGAGAAGTTGCAGTGATGGATGAAGTCATCTGAGCAAGAACACAAGTAAGCAAATTTTGATAGCATGCCAGATAAAGAGACTACCTGTTGATATGTAGCATTAAGAGACCGTGATATTTTAAGCCCTTTGCAGTGCTGCAGTTCTCCTCTCTGGGGTCTGCATCAAAGTATGTATGTGATTAACCACATCTGTATTAAAAATACATATATTTAAAGACTATAAATAAAACATACTATTATATATATTTCTTCTCTAAAGGCAAGAAACTTCTAAAGAAATGAGAGAGCTGTTTAAATTAGTTTCCTTCGACAACTGTTTGAAGTAAACGGGACTACTCAGGAGAACTAATCATGGATAAAGTTCTGCACACGCTTATGTTTGGAAAAATGGAAACCCGAGAGAGAATTCTTGGCTAGGTCTTCATTGGTGTAAATTGTCAAATTTCTACTGAAGCTGGCCCTGTGGTCTCATTTATACAACTCTATGTCCAAAGTAATTCCCATAAACTCCCTCTTGATTTACATGAGCACCACTGAGAGCAGAATTGGGCCAAAGAAATGCCCCTGTGTTGAAATAATGAGCATGCAGTAGTTTCTGCTAGGGCTTCACACAGCTTTCTCTCCTAATCTTAAAATTGTTTCTGAGGGAAGTTTCCTTTGCTGCAAATAATGAGAACATGAACTAGCTCCTATTAGTCACTGCTTATCATTATTAGCCCGATCCATGTTGTTGAACTACAGCTGAATTCCCATCTTTGCAACAAACAGAATTTAACAAATAATGTTTGACAAAAATGTGAAACTGATATTTCTTAATACAAGACATATTTCATATGGAGAAACTTCAGTGCTGAAAGATTCCTGGTATCAAAATATCTGAATCATAGTACAAATAAACAGCGCCTTGTAAAGACTGCGGGGCCAAATTCCGTGCTGGAGTAATTCCACTGAAGTCTGTGGAATTGTGCCAGGAGATAAACTGCCATCTAGATTTTTACAGTGGTGAAGATTTTGTCAGTAAAAATCTTTGCTACAAAAAAGGCTGCAGGTAGAAAAGTTTGAACTGTTTCTAATTCAAACAGCCCTTTTGGAAGTCCTTATCTTGCTGATAAAAATGACAAAGTTTGCTGAGCCCCCCCCTTTATTTGGGTATATATGTTCTACAATTCCATTATTTATACATAAATACACCTGATTTACAGCAGGTAAAATAAAAGCCATCTTGGGTGTAATCTCCACAACACTGTGCTTTACCCGTTCTTTTAAACATTTGGGTCTTTTACGTCTCAGAGTCAGTGAAAATCCTTTTGTGATCCAGACTGAGTGGATTGAATTAATGGCAACTTTGAGACTAGAAGTTTTAGTGCAATTGCTTTATTGTTTTGGAACCAGGATGCTTACAATCCAGTTCCTGTGCAAACATGTTTAACGTGTGTTAATGTGTTTGAAAACCAGACCCTCTCCACAAAATTCTGCTTTTCATTAATTGACATCAGTAGCATGGTACAGTATTTCAAAGCACTGGCCAAATATAAACTGTGTTTCTAATTTCCTTACTTTCCTGTGTTTGGAATGCCAATGTTAATTTGTTCCCATGGAAGAGTGAGAGCTGCCAACCACAGTTTTATATAAATGGCTTTACAGTGCAGGGCTGCCAACATTAAATGATACTTAGGAATTTTCATGACATTTTGTATTTAATGCTTGTGTGTGTATGTGTGAGAGAAAAGAGGGAGATGTATGAGATGTTGAACAGCATAAGAACTGATGATCAAGACAAATGTTTGAAGAAATTTATCCTTTAAGTAACTTTCCTATGTTTCTTCTCATTTAAGCTTTTTTAAGCATCTATCAGGTATTATATAGCATATTCCCCATGCCTAGAAAAAAGCTATTTTGCAGGGAACTTTGTTGCTAACTACCCAAACAATTCCCCCCACCTAATAATTTTAGTTATTTATTAATAGATGAGCAGATGGACTTTAGTTTATGTTGTTCCTCTGATCATTCTGAACTAGATTGTAAGAATGTGATATTACTCAGCATGAGAAAATGTGAAAGCTAAAAAAGCTGCCACCACTGAGGACAGAGGAATTAACTGATTTTGATTAAAATGCCAACAGTTAATTTTTCTTTAGAGGAATAGGAGTAACTAGATAAAATAATTTGCTTTCTTAGAGAAAATCAAGCACAATCACAGTTTCTTTAGTGGTATTGTCTGCCTTTGTACATGAAACAAATGAGAAGTACTCTTTAAACAAGTGTATTTTAAACTGATGTTGGTAAAAACAAGGTCTGTTTATGTATTTCTCCTTTTTATTCCTGGAAGATATTCAAAATACAAATTGTTCATGTTTCAGTAGATTCCTCTTAATGAGGGCTATGGTTTATCTCTCCATTTCCCTGGTTTATTGGAACAGGTGCAGTGTCTGCCATCTGTGCCAGCCCTGTGCTATACCAACAAACAAAGTGTTGTTTTGGTTCACTGGATTTAAAAGTCTCCTGAGAGTAAAGAAATGAAAAAGAAAGAATTTAGAAAGTGCCTAGTGAAGGAAAGGCACTTCAAGTAATGTGCTTTGTCATTCAAGTCTTCCCGTAAATTACCTTAAACTATTTCTAAACTGTTTGAAAAATTTTATCCATTGAGGATTAAGTTTCTGTTGCACCTCAGAGATCCCAGAACATTCTTTATCATCTTTCTCCTACTGCAGTAGCTTCCAAGTTAAGAGTCTTTTGTTGTTGGGTTGAATTAAATTTTACAGGAGTAAAAGCTCTTTTTTCCTTGTTTTAAACTGTGAGAAGTGTGAATTTTCATTTTTTCAGTGTTTCTGCTTCCACCTCATTTAAGAGATACTGCAAATAGCCATCCAAGTTTAAACAAGATTATGTTGTAATTGGACAGACAAACTCATAATTATTTAAGGGCTAAACCAACAACAACAACCCTTTCAGGTTCATTTTGACAGTGTTTATCCAGTGTATCTGGAAAGGCTTACAATTAAAGTGCCTGAAGGGTGGGGATGAGATTTTTCAGCATGCAGTCAGTGCTATCGGGTCCACCTGGCCTGGGAAACTATGCAGGCTTTGTAGTAGAGAAAATCCTTTAACTTAGATCTTCATGGCGAGCTCTTAAAAGCTACCTTCCTTTAAAAAAAAAAAAAAAAAACCAAGGAAAAGGAGGGGAGAGGGAAAGCACTGCTTCCCTCTAAGCAATAATTAAAACAAGCAAGTGCCCTTTAGGCTCTCTGTGATGAGACACCATCAGACAATAATCTCCCAGAGCTTCATTTTTGGAGGTTTTCCCTGTTGTACACAACTGCCTTTGGAATGAGCACGAAGTTTCCTCTCGTTAGGCTGCAGCCTCCCTGCCCGCGGTGCTGGGCTCAACCACCTCCAGGAACCCCTCTGATGTCACCAGGCAGTATCCTCAGCTGGAGCAGCCTGGTGAAGTCACCACCCCTGACACCAGCTGAGGAGCTGGCACAGTGTCCTGTGCCCAGTCTGGGGGGCTGTAAATCAGGGTGACATCTGACTCTCTCTCTGGAGCCACTGGGCCAAATCCTGCCTTCAGCCACCATGTTTTCATGGTGCTGTTGGGGCTGCCTCGATTTTACCAGTTGTTCTTCCCATAGCACAGTGGCAGTAAAACTTCTTCAAAGAGACCAGGAAGAGCTCTGTGAGAACTACTAAAAAATGCTCATAAAATAATACAGCATCAGTAGTTGGGAGTTATAATTCATATGGAGATACAAGTTTCTTCCTGAGTGAGGTTTGAGAATAGGGCTGGTCAGATTTCCCTGCTTGTGTACCTGGAATGCCCATTGACTTTAATGAGTCTTTTGGCACCCCAAGGGAAAGCAAGTTCAGGTCTGTCATTTAAATGGAAGATTAAAAATTACTGTAATTTAGAAATTCCAAATTCTGCTTCTTACAACTGAGTAGTGTTCAAATTCTTTTGCATCAATATTTTAACAATTTATTTACATCAGCCAAGTATCTGTAATGCCATCAATGATAACCAGTCACCACTAACAGGAATCAATTCTCAGTTGTACTTGTTCTGCCCTCGTGCTTGATGCTGGCAAGCTGCTCCTCCCCTGGTTCTCAAGGTTAAAACTTATTGCTTCCATCACTAAAAATATTCTGAACAATTTAATCTTGCTACTTTTATTTGTTTATTACTCTGCAGTCATTATAATCCCACAGGGACTTTTTAGATGTTAATAAAGAGTACTGCACATCACTTTTCCTGAAGCTTGTGTGGCACTATAAACATCCTGCTGACTTTAAGTTCCCCTTTCTGACCGTATCCTTAAAAAATCCAGCATTTGTTAAGAGAAAGAAGGGGATTGTTTTTCTTTTCTTTTTAACAAAAAGAAATAAAAGGGGGAAAAAAAGAAGTAACTTTAGCCTCACAATCTGCTAGCTACATAAAGCTGTAAATGTTCAGTTGAGGCAGGGAAAAACCAGAACTGCTAGAGACTGGTTGTTTCCTCTTGGAGGAAACAATAAATGTGCCCACTTGCATTTTAACAACATTACTACTGGGCCCCCTAATTACACAAATATACTTGTAATAAACTGCAGAAGAGAAGAGCTAAAAAAGAAACGTTCAGAACAGATCTTTCTCCTCTGCTGAAAAGAAGCTTTTGGGTAACCAGTTTAAAATCCTGGCCCAAATCAGAAGATGAAAGTATTTCAGCACTATGTGATGAATCATTTGTCTCCTGAGACAGGTGAAAAGGAGAAGCAAATCAGACATGTGGTGTAAAACTTCTTTCACTGGTGTGGACACAACTTTGACCTCTGAATACAATAGTTCCTGCAATCCATGGCATGCATTATAATCAAATTACCAGAATATCAGAGTCCATATCCATGGAAATCTCTGACTGTTATGCTACATTAAAACCTGACAGGGAATACAGAAGTACACAAAAGAATCCAGAACAGTGCAGAAACGCATTCAAGCAAATCCCAAATATTCTTTTAGGAAACAGTAACTGTCATTTTGCTCATAAGTCCACAACAGTGAGATGGGAGCTGTCTCACTGAAAATAAACTGAGTAGGGGGAAAAATCTGAGTCAGTGTGTCTGATACACTGAATGTCTTTCCTCCCTCTTTTGGCAGTTGAGTCCAACCAATGAGTAGTGACTGGTAGGCAAGAGACTGAGCTGGAGAAGAATGATCTGCGCTCCTGCTCCTTCAGAGACTCTTTCATAAACCCCATCCCCTCGTTTCTGGGCTATTTTTACCAGTTGCACTCAACAGGACGTGAACTGCGTTCCCTTCATTCATACCAAGCCCATGCGAGGACACGAGGGCGTATTACAACAGCTGATCTTTTACCCCAGAACTGCAGTTGCAAAATTGTGTTTGAAGACACACAAAAACCAAAACAAAACAGAAAATGCTGTTGTTAGGGGCTGACTCAGGAGGCTGGGATGGCCCAGCCCTAGTGAGAGGCTCAGCGTCAGGAATCCAGCCCTGACCTACATGTGGTATGCAGGGTTAGGTGCTGCTGATGTCACCAATGGGCTTATCTTGTACCAAAAAAAAATTCCTATTGTATAATAGGGAACGTGGGTGGGAATTAAACTGAAAATAAATCTTTGCCTCACCTTCAGATGCCGTTATGCCTGAGGTGTTGGCCACCAACATTGAAAGTGCAAAGGGGACAGACATATGCATGCTCTATACATGCATATATATGTTTTCCTGAGAACCCCTCTGAAATAATAGTTTAAACTTGCCATTGCTGTAGGACACTCGTGTTTTACATCTGCCAACAGAAATATATGTGGATGTCATCGACACCCAGATTTTTAGTATTCATAGTTCTCAGGCCTGTGTAGAGTTATTAAAAGAATAAACGGCAAGCTGCCTGTTTCTCAATAAAAATAAATGTGCAGCACAGCAAACATTCCTAGAAAGCAAAAAGATCTCATGCATAAGCTACAATACTCATCACAGGCGAAAGGACAGTGAGGGGACATGCGTCAGCTGTCAGGGAGGGTCATTCCAGGCAGTGACCCCCTCTCTAGTTCCCATGTCCCAAACCCAGTGCCCCACCTGAGCTCTGCTTTCTTGGCAGCACAGAAGAAACATGATGATCTCAGAGAAAAATGTGAACTAGGTCATGAAGTCACACTTGCATGAGGAAGGACACTCCGCAGCGTCTTTTTAAGCAGCAACTGAAGTATCTAACGTTCGTTTTCCAGAATGTGTCCTCACATCCCTCCAAATACTGTATTTCTGTCAAACAATCCTGGTTGATAAAGGGTTTTAATATCACTGGACCTCCCACATGCAGAACACCTGAGGAACGTGCAGTAGCTGGAACAGCCTGGGTGCCAGGCGAGCGCTGCTCCGGCAGTGATTTCCCCTCCGGGGCAGCTGGACCTTTCCCCTGAATAGTTTGTTGCCCCCTAATCTCCCAGCACTTTCCTGGCTGAGAGCTGCAGATGTTTGTTAGTGCATAGGAAGTTTGCAAAGCCTGTGGCTGATCACGGTCTTAGGGCACAGCTCAGTGTATACATTCCAAGTTGAAATTTTGCTGATGACAATCAAAGGCTGAGATCCTTATCTGATGGCTGCATGCCTGATATTGACTGGTTTCTTAACAAATCCAGAATCTGGGATTTCAGCTGAGAAATCCAGCAAGTTGTATGGGTTCAAACCTGGGAAACTGGTTCTTGAGTTATTTTCCTTTTATCACAGTAAGCCACAAGAAAGGCTGGTTTCCCTGTGACTCCTGCCATGTTCCTCCCAGGGAGCCTGTGCAGGTGTAGACCCACACTGCAGCATCTGGGGGGGATGCTGGTATTGTTGTGGCAATACAATATTGAAGGAGGATTAATTAGATTTAGGCTATTCATTTGGGCAGCTGTTCAGTAGATGAAAGGAGGTTTGATGCAATTGAAATGAATAAACCTTAAGAGGCCAATGTCCAGTCACTTCTCACTCGTGTCCTTCAGCACAGTCGGTGCAGAAATGGGCACATTCCTTTGGCAAAAACGAGGCACTGGAAGATTCCATCAGCTGAACTTTCTCTTTCAAGTGTTGCCAGTAGATGCACAATGTATACATGTGCTTTTAAAAGACTTTTATTTTGAACTCAAGATGTGAATCTATGGTATTAAGGAAAGCAGAACAATCCTTTATTTAGCTGCACCTGCACCTTAATGCCTAATGAGTTTAGTCTGATGGAATCCAGACCTCAGGAAGGATTATAAATTCTCATTTGATTTCATTTACTTCTAAAATACCTTAAACCAGCTGTACCAGTCCAGAATCCAGTCCTTCTTTGTCTATCAGTTTTGCAAGTGTTGCTGAATCTTTTGCTGCATTAAGTAACTTTTTGCTATATAATGATACAGCAATACTAATAAGCAACAGAGGGCAGCTTGAAAAAAACCATGCAGTGGAAGATAATTAGCAGCATATAAGCTTGGAAAGCATCAGATTATGAGCACAGCATTCACAAAGTTCTTTTTGCACTGGAAACAAGATTTGGAAAAAGTTGAAAGTAGGTTGGTAGGCAATATCTTCTGTGACTGGGCAGTGTCAGGCAGAGGAGCCTGGCTGTGCAGGTGAACTCACTCTCCAGGCCCACTGGTACATTTAGCCATTTCTGTCTGGTTTGTATAAACACATCAGAGACACTTGGGCAGTGACCTCCCTGAGATTACTGACTCAGGCTGTTTATTATGAACAGTATCTAATTCATCAAGTGTGTTTGAAGGCTTTTTACCTTGCTCCAGTGTATTTACTGGAATGCAAGGGCATAATTTGTTGCTGTTGCATCTCTGCGTGATGGAATCGTTGCATCCAAGAGTTACTGTATTTATGTATTAATTTTTAATTTGTGTGTCCTCTGCACATGTCTCTTGCAGGTCAGGGTGCCTGTGCTGCAGGCTCCCAGCTTCCTACAGAGATGTTTAGTCCCTCCCTTGTGCAGACATGGGGAAGGAGCAGATGCCCTGGGAAGAGCAGGGAAGCCCTTGAGGGATGAGCTCCCTTCCAGACTGCCACTCACTGTGGACTGTGTTCCTTTACCTGAGTTTGGCTTAGAGCTGGCTAAAAACACTTCAGGGAAACTTTCTTGCCTTCCCCTTGCTCTGAAATTTGGTCCAAGCTGAAGAACTGTTTCACACTTGAAAGCTTTCAAGAATGACCTGAATCTTCTTATGCAAAAATTTGCATTTCATGCCCCATAGCCCATTTTAGGTTTGGTTGTGGCAGTCTCTCACACTGCCTCTTGTCTCTCTGGCTGAATACACATTATTTCTGACCAGATGTGTTCAGCCAGTTGTCTCTCCTTGCATGGGCCTGGGAATGTGTTTCCCTTTGCTCAGTGCTGTGTGTACAAGCAGACAGGGCAGGCTCCTGGTTTTTGCATCAGTGATTTTTTGAGAGGCCTCCTGGCTCAGAGAGCAGGTTGCAGAAAGCACCTTGGGCCCCATTTTTTTGCTGGTTGGACTGGGGGATTATTTTTCCTCAGTGAACCATATTGTCACTAACTTTTCTCCCTCTTTGTGCTCTCCAACCTTCTTACCCTTGAGATACCCATCTCTCTGCTTTCTCCTCTAGACCAGTACTGCTCTTTTCTGTGCTGTGGATGTCACCTGAATCCTCACTGTCCTGATCTCCATCAAGATTCCTTCCCCTCCTCCCCAGGCTGCCACTATCTCCCTGACCCTTGGGTGCGCTGGCAAAATGTGTGACTTGGAGTTCATGCCTAGTGCTGGCACAGTTTCCCTGGGAAATTGGGCTCACCAGACACAACTCCCTGTTTTCACAGCACTAGGGAAGCAGCGTTGCTGCCCCCTCTGAATTACAAAGAAAGAGCAAGCAGTGTGATGTAGCAGTCATCTCTTTTCAAAGGGGAAAAAGAAAAATGTATTCCTACATCTTTACATACCTCCCACAGCTGCACCCAGCGGATTTAGTGTTTAGGGGCTGTGTTAGGGAGCAGAATGCCTCTACTCTCAGTCTGTTCCTCCACGCTGTGCAATACAGTGCAGAGAAAAGAAAGCAAGAGCAATGATGAGCTTTTGCCTGTCATTTTGCTCATTGCTCAGTTTGGCTACAGGGGTGTTTCTAGAGGGAGGTGTAGAGGAAGACTGAGGTTGCCTTTGGTGGGGAGACAGACAACAGCCTGTTGAGGGTAAATACCAGGCTCAGTTAACCCTGCTCCTGGTGCCAGCTGAGAGCCTGGGACAGTTGTGATGGCCAGCTGGGAGGACAGAGTAGGGGACACGTTTTGCAGCTTCACCACATTCCCCAGCTTGCCTCTCTGTCCCTCTGCAAAAATGCCACTCCCAAGGTGCTGAGAATGTGAGAGCTGCTGGGACAAATCCCCAGGTCAGCACTGTCCTAGGTTCCTCCTTCCTCATGAAAGGAGGAAGAGAAACAAGGTT
>JAOXXN010000252.1:12237951-12250857 GCA_026770055.1 Myrmophylax atrothorax
CCCTCATGCCCACAGTCTCCACTTCTTCCAGTCCTTTCCTCTTCCACTAAACACCTGTGATCCCTCTTCTTACCACATTCCTGCCACCAGCCCCTCCACAGCCCTTTGGCAGCTCCAGCCATAGCTCCACCTCCATAGCTCCAGCTGCCTTCCAGACACGATCTCACATGCAGCCTGTCAACCCACCCTCACTTTGCAGTGCTTGTTACTCATCCTTGAGTCCAGAAAACAATTTCACTAAGGAAGTTTCACAGACCACACAGCAGTTATATGACCAGTAGACAAATTTTTGGGAGTGCTTTCTAATGGGAGATGACTCTCCTTTCTGGCATCTGCTGCCAGACACTACCAAAGCCATCAGTAGACAAGTGCCAACCTCCTGTTCTCATCTCAGACTGCACTGACAGTCCAATGCTTGAGAAAACCAAGCTGAAAGCCCCGTGTTTTATCATTGCTAAAAGCTCTGACACTCCCGCTGATGTCAGTACTTTGAACGCTGAGCCATTTTGATGTGGTCTCAACAAAACATATTTGTGGTCTGGATCCAGACTTCCTAATTTGTGTAACGCTAATCTAGACATTAACATTTCCATGTCCCAGCTTAATTTTCTGTAAAAGGAGGATCGTGTGCCTTTGCTATCTCTCGTTCTGGCAAAAAGCTTGCTACAGTTTCTTACATGCACTGAAGTTCTTAAATGAAGGGATTGAATACAGGACCAAGGAATCAAAGGGCTTTTCTGCCTCCTTGTTGCAGAGCCGTTACCACATTGGTCCAAGAAGGGTCTATGAATATACAGTTGGTAGGTAAGGTACCAGAGTGAGATGTGTACTGGAAACCTTTTCTCCTTGTGCTTAGATCTTTATCTCAAAGCTAAAACCCAAACCAGCCACATAAGTTGATTTAACTAGCACTATCTCCTATGACAGGTCATTAAATGGGAGCCCTCAGTGCAAATGTTGTTTAAATCTAAACAGAATAACATTTCTTTGCTGTGTTTACCATGTCTTGCCCCACAACGATATATCAAGAGTTTACTGTCTATTAGCTGGTGATTTAATGCTGTTTGTCCTGTCTTTGGAGAGCAGGACATTCCACTTAAAGGGAGGCTGTTCTTTTTAAAAGAACAAGAGGTTTCTTTTCATCAGAACAGGAGCCACAATCTCAGGAGCCTCTGCTTGCAACACCAGTCAGGTTTTGCATCCCATCCCTGGCCACTGTTGGTGGGCCAGAGTGGAAGGTGCTAATCCAGGAGTGCTTGAACTTCTCCAAAGAGCATCTAAAACTGGGCTTTTGGGGTCCAAATGTTCCAAGTGTGTGTGTGGGAAGGACATTTCCCTTAGCAGGTCCCTTTGATCTCTCTCACTTCGGGCTTCCCCTCTAGGCCTATTGTTTGCACATTGCTGTAACTACAGGAAAACAAATGCATTATACAATTTCCCAGACTGACTCACCCTGGTACTTGATGCCTCATGTTGTCTGGTTACCCCGATTGCATCATGTCAGCATGGGAAGCTTAAATGCTGGTTTTTCTGAGTAATAACACTGCAGTTGAGCAGTAGCTAAAAACAAAAAAAATATATCATTATTGATAGTATCATCAACCTGCAAACGACAAGAGGGAAAAACCAGGCAGGCCAAGTCCCTATGAACTAAACCTTGCATGAATCATGACTTCCAGTCCATGCTTAAATAGTGCAGTGTGGGAATATAAAAACTCTTTACTGGTGGAAACTTGGCCTCAGCCACTGGAACAGGCCAATCAATACTACTCCCTCATCCCTGGCTCTTCTGGGATGTGTTTTGTTCAGTGTGTTGTAAACAGGGAAGGGTGGGAGGTGTCTACATGGTTGGGTCATGCGCTGTGGGAACAGGGCCATTGCTTCTGGGTGGGGATGAAACCCCAGGAAATTTGTCCTCCGGTTGGAGTTCAAGCATCTTGCATTCCTGTAACTAATGTGTCTACAGAGAGAGGGGGTTTTCCGTGTTGTTTAACTTCAGTTTTTCTAAGTGCACCCAGCAAAGCTGACTGAGCTCTGGAGAGCAGTTCCCAACAGCTGGATCGAGCCTCTCCATTGCTGCACCACAGCCCCTTCCTGAGCCACCCACTTTGGCTGCCCAAACACCCTCTGAAATCCTCCCCAGAGCAGCCCCTCTGCACCAGCAAGGAAGGGCTGCAGCAGGTTCAATTCTGATGTAGAGCTTCTTCCACAACCCTAAACTTTGCTTACAGGAAAGCACCAATTGCACCGTGAGCAGCACCGGCTGGATCTGTGCATTCAGCTGTGTGGTGTCCAAAAGGATCCTGCTTTAGGGAGGAAACGTGGAATCCTCCTCTTACACACCCTGGGCAATGTGCTCATGTGCTCTTGTAGGAACTAATTTCAGAAGTTTAATCTCATGGGAGCCAGCAGAGTCAGAGGCAGTGACATCCATTAGCTCATGGAGGAAGCCCATCATCTCTTGCACACTCTGGCCCACAAAGGTTGAAAGGAAAGTGCGATAGTAAAAGCATTGCAAGAAACCCTCCACTTTTGTGTGGGACAAAAGCCTCCAATTTCTTGGTGTCTCACAGGGAAAAGAACCACTAAAAGCTATGACTCAAATGCCTTTATTCCAACAGCACTTCTCAGATTCATTTCTGATCTCTTGATATTTCGTGCAAAGAAGAGGCACTGTGTAAACCAAACTAAATATATATATATATTTGCCCTGACAAATCCATAGTGACAAAACTCAAAAGGCCTTCTTTAAGCTTTGAGGACATGATTAAAGGTTTTTCCAAGAATAGTTCTTCATTCAAAAGGATATAATTACACTTTAACAAGTTATCATGTTTGTGCACTGTAGGTACAAAAGCAACTCTTACAGGGCTTGTCTCGACACTTCCACTGTGTGTCTTTGTTCTTGTAAAGTCTTTTCTATGCAGGAACTACACCACCATCCATTTTTTTCACTAAAGTTTTTATCTCTTCCTTAATTTCTGATAAGATTCTTTCCCTTACAGAACACGTGTCTTTTCTAATTTTCATTTTTCAGAGATTTGTCAGGAAACATTTTGTAAATCCAGAATGCTTTCACCCTTCAAATGCACAGAATCCTCTCTATTTAAGATACTTTTTGTTTTCTAGTGTTAGTTCTTTAACTGGAGTAACTCAACAGTGACCTTCGGAAAAAAAAAAGCAATTTTAAGAAATTGTAAGAATTGTAAGAAAATTGTGACCCACAGTAGGTCAGACCTATGACTGGGCAGAGTCTCCATCACTTATCTGTAACCTCAGATGAACAAATTTTAAAAACCATTACATATGTTAATATATGCACACCACTGTTCCAGCTGGCTTGCACCAGTGCTACAATTATGCATAAAAGTCAGGAAATAATGTGTGGAAAGGCTAATGAGCAGCATTGTCTGTCCAATTACCAGGTTTGCATATGCAAACAGTAATTTTGCAGATCTGTGCCTGGCAAGAGTTTTTTCTGAAGCTGCATCAGGAGCTCTAAGGTTAACTGGAACAGCAAAGTAACACAAAACCACTTCAACTCTGCTTCAACCCATCCTCCCTTTTTTTTTTTGAAGAGGAGTTTCATCTGAGGGTGATTAAAGGAGAAAACATGCCAGCCCAGCTCCATCTGTCCCTGAAAGGCTGACCCAGGATGCTGCCTAAGCATATGTGTGAGTGCCCATGGATACTCCAGTGGAAAGCCTGGGTAAATGGGAATTATGCTGCTTTTTTTGCAGGGATTCAGATTTGTTCCTGCTCGACTCTCGAACGATCTGGGCTGCAGAGGAAGGGTGGCTGGTGTTTGACATCACTGCAACCAGCAATCACTGGGTGGTGAATCCCCAGCACAATCTGGGCCTGCAGCTCTCCGTGGAAGGCATTGATGGTGAGTATCAGACACCAACTGCAATCAGTGAGTCTCTGTTTCAGGTACATGACTACCAAGCCAGGGGAAGCCCTGAGCATTCATCACTCTTTCTTTTGAATAGGATTTCTTAAGCATGTTTTTCCTGAATTTGCCTAAGGTGAAAATGATAATTAAAAAAAAAATAGCCCCTAGACATATTTGAGGTTAAGGATGTACTCAGATGCTGCAACAGATCAGTGACCTGCCTGCAGCAATTCCAGCATTAGCTGTGTACACATCCCCATCAAAGTGTAAATATGCTGCTGGCTGATTTGCAGTCAAGGAGAGAGGAATGAACTTTGCTATGTGCAAAAAGACTGAGTGATGTAGAAGGCTGCTGTCAGTTGCACAGAATGCCTCTCAAATTCAGAAGACAGCCAAGAACCATTTTAGTTTCCTTTGTGGCAGTAGAAGTTACTGGTGAAGTCATGCCTTGTGTGGACTCCAAGGTGTAGCAGTGTGTGGTACAATCTGTAAGGTGTGGTAATGAGTGGAAACACCTGGCTCTGAGGCATCTCCAGAAAGGATGTGTTTAGAATCAGCTGGGGAATTTTCCTAAAACTAAAAAGTCATGCTGCTTTGTCTTAATGTTAAGACTCCTGATGCTCACTTGGAGACTTGTACAAGGAAACAAAAGTATCCTGGATCTGTTTTGGAGTTCCCAGGACCTGGGACCTTCTGGAACTGCCTGGCTGCCCCACAGGAGTGGTTAAGCAAAAGTCAGCTCTAAACTATTATAAGTACTCTCTGTGTAGTTATCTAAGGACATACTTTCATTCTCCAGATATGCATCTATGGCAACACTTGCTCTTGGTTTTATGCAACATTCTGCATGTTTCCAGTAAGTAGCATTTTACACAGGACTGTGCAAAGCAGTTTTGAAACAGGCAGCCCTACAGAGAGTCATTTACATGAAAGGGTGGTTTAACTCATGGGAGACCTGCACAGAGAAGTGCACAGGGTTTGTTTTAAGCTGCCCTTTTTGAGTGGTCAGTGAATGCAGAAACCCAAACACAGATAAAAAAGAAGGAGCTTCACCATGGAAGTTATAAGTCCCCACCCCAACGACAGACACATTTTGCTATCTTTGTATAATGAGTCAAATTCAATCTGATTTACAAGTAAATCTTAACTCTTAAAACAGTAAAGCAAATTGACAGCCAAGACAAGTTTAACCCTTTTCAAAAACTTGTCCTTGTTTTTAGTTTCTGGTTTGCCTCCTAAAGGAAATACCTGGGAGTACAGAAGTTGTGTCAGTGGTGATGGCACATTCACTCAATCTTGATTCAAGTACAGAAAAACCATCAAAACCCAGCCCAGAGTCCACAGAGAAGTGATAGCTGGAAGTAAGCTGAGTATCTCCAAGCACTGTGGATACTGCAGTCTCACACTTATCCTCTTCTACTGATAAAATCTTATCTTTCTGTCCTCCCCCATCCTCACCCCATGATTTTACAGCAAAAGTCAATCCTGTTTTTCAGCATTAAGGAGGAAGGCAGTTGATTTATTACAGATTTCAACAGATTTTTCAGGATCCTGCATCCAGGGAAATGCTGCAGCTTTGCACAGAGTAAACTCTGTCTGCTCTGCTGGAACAATTATAAGTGGACCCTTACAAGCATAAAGCCAGATCTAGCACAGACAGAAATTCCAAGGGTTGGTGATAAGTGCATTCTCATCTGTTATTCACCTCAATGAAAATTAGGAATACGATTTCTTTCTGCACTCCTGAGAAATCTGAGTTTGTATATGGTTCCATCCCTTTGCAAGGTAACTTGCTGCTTTCTCCAAACAGATTAACTAAATACTTTAATCAGCCTGTCATTAAAAGTTAGAAAAGCCAACTGCAGTGTTTGGCAAGTAAATACAGAGATACAGGACCCAATTATCTGCTTGTCTTCTGTGACTGACTGCCCTGGCAGAAAACTTTGCACTCACATTTCTCTTCCATACACGTGAACCTTTCTTTCTACTTTAAAAGGCAAGGACATGTCCCTCCTTGCTCACCAAGTTTCATTTTGGATTTAGATCAACTGTGTGCACTAATAAGAAAGCTGCTTTTACACCTGGACTTCATGTGAAAATCATATGCTGCAAACACAGCAGGATTTTGATGCAACAGTATATGCTTGGGCAATCCCCAAGGCTTTAAGTGAATTAGAAAAACAAAATAAACCAACCCCAACTTTCCTTTGTATCTGCTGTTACATATAGAGATCTGTAATTATGAAGTAAATACAGGCTATTAAAAAAAAAAAAACAAAACCTCTGACATCACAAGCATTGTCCAGATGAAATGATACAAAATAAGCTAATTTAACTGATGTCTGTATTTCCTTATGATCTTGCCAAATAAGTCTATCAATGTGTATAATTAGGGTAGAATAAAAGAGTATTTGTTTATTCCTGAGACTGGGGATCAGCTCCAGCAGAAGAAATGCTGGAGTGACTCAGGAGCTTTCAGCCCAGCACCCATCGTGCCCTTCTCAGCAGCAGAACATGGGAACAACAGCTGCCCACTTGGGTTTACTTGGTTTGGTACTTGAGATCCCATTTTTGACAATATTAAAAAACCATCTTCAGAAGAGCAGATGAAGTTGTGCCCTCTGATTCAAGAGCACAGCTTCAGTTCTTGTGGAAGAAGTTTATCATTGCCTGATGGTGACTTACACACATCCTTGTGTTTAACCTTGCTTTCTGGGTGGGTAGGAAAGTTAGGAAGTGCATTTTCCCCATCTTAATTAAAAAAAAAAAAAAATGCTACTTCACATACAGAGCATTGCCTTTTTCCCCCTGAGGCCACACTGCCCCCATAATGGTCCTGAACACGATGTGTTGGTGTTGCACTGATATTTCACTGGTCAAATGGTACTTATTGCTGCTCTACTACAAATCCATTGAACATCAGGATGAAGTTGGGTCCCCTCATTCTTACTGCTGCCCTACTCAGAGACTTGGGAAAGGTAAAATAATTTACACTGGAAAAGCCACAGCTGCAGGCTAGTTTAAACAGCTCTGGGAAGCAGAAAGGCCTATTTGAAGGGGCAGCACTCAGTGGGCTCTATCTCCTGCAGGTGAGCTTGTTTTCAGGAAATTAGGCTCAGATCTGGCAAAGCCTGAGCACAAGTGGAACTACTTATATATTTAGCATTGGCTGCTTGCTTAAGCACTGTGTGGGCTCAGCCTCAAATACTTAAAATGAAAACTGTTTGGACGAGTTTCCGGAAAGAAGCTTAAGCAGAAGTTGAAGAAGTTGTTGATGTGTGTCCACATATAATTCTACAGCCATGGGTTTCTACATCTGCTCTTTTCACTCAAGCTTTCCTGCTGCCCTGTCGTCAGATTAGTTTTGCAGTACCTTGCTTTTGAGGCCTGCCCATGCCAGGCAGTTTTCCTGCCAGGGTGCCAATAAACACCTCTTGATCCAGCCCTCTTCACAAATCCCATCTGCTGAGCTTGGAACTTCCTCGTGGTTCCAGAAAAACAGAAAATGGGCTGCAGTTGAGGCTGATCCATTCTTGGCCTTGAGCTTTGATCAGATTCCCCCTTTTCTGTGTCTGTCACATTCACCAATCTTTTGGACACTTCCAAGAGCAAAGATGGAAATGGTTCCATAAAGACAATAATTTATAAGCTTTGGCAGTTACTTTACTCATCTTTAAAACAACAGTTGTAGAATATCACCTGGAAATAATTCAGGTTGCCAGCTTCTTTTCACACAGTCAGAAACTAGTAGAGTAAGGCCATGTTTGTCAGTGGGCTGAGAGCCCCTTTCCTGCTCTCTCCAGCCAGGCTGCCTTCCAGGGCTTCTCCAGGAAAGTGTCAGCTGTCCTTTGGCACATTTGATTTGTGGCTGACAAGGCCCAGCTCTGTCCTTAGCAAAGGATCACCAAAGCCATTAACATAACTTGGACTTAGCAGCAGCACTCAGTAGCTTGGGATAGAATAATCTTGGATATTATCCCTGCATTTCCCAGCAGCACCCAGACATCCTTTGGAAGCAGCAAGGAGAAATATTAAATTCCCCACTGCCATCTTCTCCTTGCCTTTTTGGTAAATAATTGCTTTAATTCCACAGAGAAACCACCTAATTGTCTTTTACCAAAAATCAAATAATTTTAAAGCCCAAGATGAAGGACACAGATGGGAACCAACAATTTTGCAACACAGTTGTGGGGTATGGTAGTGCCAAGATGCAGCAATAAGCAAAATATCTCTAAACATGTTTTTTTCAGCTAAGGTATATCTGGAACTCTGTCAGCATTTCATACAAGGCATTTTTATTTTAAGTTAATAACCTTCCAGTGGGAATTTAGTGTTCCTATGGGCTGACTTTTATGGCTCCTTTTATAGGATCACTTCAAATTATAGGTTGGTGAACTTCAAGAAACCCCTCTAAAGAATGCAGGAGAAGCTAATGCTAAGCGGATTTAGGGTGAAATAATTATATGTAGGGCTATTATATGTAACTTTTACACGCAGATATAAAATGAATTTTAGCCATGCTGAGCTGCTCTTGTCAGAAGCAGCTTTGCCGATGAAGTCCAGATCCTTGGTGGATCAGTGCATGCAGGAATCACCCTTAGCAGCCAGCAGCTCTCCCCCATGTTATCCTGACCTGTGTCTGCTGGAAAAGCTGCTGCAATCCCTCTGATCAGTCTGTTGTGTTTTAAGGGCAAAGCATCAATCCCAAGCTGGCGGGTCTCATTGGAAGGCATGGCCCACAGAACAAGCAGCCCTTCACCGTTGCCTTCTTCAAAGCCACCGAGGTCCATCTGCGCAGCATTCGCTCCACGGGAGGGAAGCAAAGGAGCCAGAATCGATCCAAAACGCCAAAGAACCAGGAAGCTTTCCGGGTGTCAAACATTGCAGGTACAGTGTGAGCTGCTGGGTCTGTGTTTCTAGGCCTGGGATAACGTGGGAACAGTTTTCTCCCACATTGGCTGTTTGTTGTCTCTTTGGTCCACCACCAGTGTTTGAAACTACATGGGACTGGAGATTATAAAAAAAAATAGGGAAAAGAATGTTTCTTTGATGCAATGTTAAACTGGGAGCTTTCTTAATCCAAATAAGAACAAAACCCACGTAACAGAAAATCTCCATTGCTCTACATGAAACAAATTCTCATTTTGAAATCGAAGATAATTAAATTAAAGCAATGAGTAAGTGAGCAAAATGGTATTTCAGTCGATCTGAATCCAAAGGCTGTCCATTTTCAGAGCTTGTGACTTTAATTTTAGCCCCCAAATAGTGCAGTAGTCCCAATAGTCTTGCATGGAAGAGGAAAACCCATTCATTCTCAGGCTAACCACAGCTATTCCAGGCGGAGCTCTGCTTCCTAATATGGAAGAAAACTCCATCAGGCATTTTAAATAGAAACGTGGCTTAATTATGTGATACCTCAGAGTAATGGGCCCTTGGTGACAGTCCCAGCAGGAGCCACAGTCCAGGCAGAGGCAAATTCCAGCTCTGTTTCTGTAAGAGCCTCTCTGAATGGAAGGAGAGCTTGTGGGAGGTGGAAGGAAAAGGAAAACGTGCCTTCCAACAACAAGAGTTAAAGTCATATTTTCACAGAATCATTAGGGTTGGAAAAGACCTCCAAGATCACTGAGTCCAGCCTTTGACCAATCACCACCTTACAACTAGACCATGGCACCAAATGCCAAATCCTCCAGGGATGAGGTCTCCACCACATCCCTGGGCAGCCCATTCCAATGCCTGACAATCCTTTTCATGAAAAAAACTCTTCTCAAGCCATTCATTCTAGTATTTTTACCTGGGTGTCCAGCTCAGGCTTTATGTCCGGGATGGACATGCAATTTCAAAAGCGCACAAAGATTTATGGTTGTTGGGTTCCATGATTCAAACTCAAGCTTCATCATTATTAGCCATAGAAGTCTGTAATCTGGATCCAGCTGCACTGGACAGAAGAACAGATTCCACACTAATGTCCCATGTTGCTTTTTAAGGCAACTACCAGCAGTGGTTCAAAGACAGGAATTTAGAAAATAGGTAAAGGGTGCCTATCCCTATCACTCCTTTCATAGGTTCTCCTTTCATATAGTAGACTATAACCAGAGATCTGTGGTCCTACTAGGAGGTTGGAAGGGGGGAAAAGGGAAAAAAAATAAAGCTCTTTTCCCAGATGTTTTCTGGCTTTGCACAAAAAACCAGAAGTGCATTTCATATGTATTGAACCTTGCCATTGTTTTATGACTACAACTGAAATGGTTAAAAAAAAAGCCACAAGTGCAAGAGATGAGCAGCAATGCCTCACTCCCTGCTGGGGGCTGTGGGTGCTGGGGAAGCCCAACCTCACAGTCACATTCTCCCCATGCAGAGAACAGCAGCAGTGACCAGCGACAGGCCTGCAAGAAGCACGAGCTCTACGTCAGCTTCAGGGACCTGGGGTGGCAGGTAAGGGCTGTGTGTCACTGAGGTGCCTTTGCACATCACTCATCCAGATGCAATAATGACAGCAAGCCAATAACTAGATTTTTTTAATAATTCCCAAGGGAAGAAATTGTGTATTTCCTCTAGCATGCTAAAGAGGTGCTTCTGCTAAGTTGGGTGTAGAAATATTTAGTGTGAGGCTGGGGAAACTCAACACCTTCAGGTCCTTTTGGGGAACTGTGGCCCTGGCACTGCCAAAGGCTCTCCATTTTCAGCTACCTGTTCTTTTAGAACTGGTTTAAAACATTTTCCTTTCTGAAAGCTTGTACCAGTGTTGCAGTGGTGGGTGAAGTGATCCTTGTGGACAGCCAGGAGGACACTGCTGAATGGATAAACCACTAAACCCAGATGTTCAGCTACTCTGTGGGCACATTCGCAGTGGGATGTGACCCTCCTTGAAAAGCAGCTGCTTTAGAGGGCTATAAGAGAGCTCTAAATAGCCAGTGTGCCAGATTTTTACTTTGCAGGCCACTGTAACTGTACATGGATGTATGAATGCATAGGTTTATGTGCTGGGTGCCTTTTTGTTTCATTGCACAATATTTCTGTCTTTCTCCACAATCTAATGGCTTCAATTCAATCAAGGACTGGATCATCGCTCCGGAGGGCTACGCTGCCTATTACTGTGAAGGAGAATGTGCTTTCCCCTTGAATTCATACATGAATGCTACAAACCATGCCATTGTGCAGACACTGGTAGGTGCACTGTAGCTCCTGGTACAGAGCTGTATGTGATAGGGGCTATTCAGAAAGAAGTTTATACACAAAAGTCTCCAGGCTAAGAAGAGAAGGAAGGTCTGCATTAGCTCATATGATGCCTGCAGCATCTGCTCGACATGTCTGGCCAAGTGGCCCAAATTAATAGTTGGCTAGAAATTACCCTGTCTTTGCTGCAAGCATTGACATGCTCTCTCTCATTTGAAAGGGCCCTATGATAGACATTATAATGGGGGTTAGTCCCACTGGATGGGAATAAAAGAACAGGATGTGAGACCCCCTGTCAGCATGTCTTGGAAAAACTCTGTAAGGATGCACTGTATGTGGATTTGGGGGCAGGCTTAAGAAGGCATCTGTGAATCCCAAAGGTACACACACAGAGGAGCTGGGCTGTGTATTTATTTTATGAAATGGTGCAGAGATGTCCAGATGGCAGCCCTGAGCTCATGACACAGCACCTGTGTTCAGGGGGACCATTGGTTGGAGCCACCCAGCCCAGCTGTGTCACCAAAGCCACTGCACCCCCAGCTGGGCTCCAGGACCCCTGCACACATCTGCAGGGCATGAGGAAGCTCTCTGCACCTTCTCGTCTGCATCCCACATCCTGTGCACATCTAAGGACAATATTGCAAAAAGCATTTGGGAAACTAGAAGCATCTGTGTTTCCAAGGGATGAAATATCTCCATGTTTTTCTCCTGGTAGATTGCTTTTATTTGATTTTTCCCCTCTCTCCTTGGAGGTCCCACAGCTTGGAGCCCAGAGGACCTGGATATTTTGGCCCCAGCTGGGTGTTGGTGCTGCTGGGCACAGGGACAGGGGCCCAGGGCTGAGGGGATTGCTCACAAAGCCTGGCCCACACATGCCACAGAGTTTATCATAACTGGCCTCCACTGCAGAACACTGACTGCTCTGATAAACAGGAGTTCTCTAATGAAAACCTGCCTGACTGAAAGATTTCCAACTAGATCAGCCTTCTGGCAGGGACATCTCAGGATGTTTGTACACAAAGCCAGGTGTTCTAAAGGTGTCTGAGGGAGTGGGTGGGACAGACACAAGGTTTTCTGGGAAAGCAAAACATGGGGGAGGAGAGAGGAGAAGTAAATCTTAACATAACTCTGCTTTCATTCTGCAGGTTCACTTTATAAACCCAGAGACTGTGCCGAAACCCTGCTGTGCTCCTACACAACTCAATGCCATCTCAGTGCTCTATTTTGATGACAGCTCCAATGTTATCTTAAAAAAATACAGGAACATGGTGGTACGAGCATGTGGTTGTCATTAGATTTGTAGGAAAGAAAAAGAAGAAAGAAAAAAGTTCTTTGTAAACGGTGGGTTTGTACGGCTGTGTGGGGGAGGGAAAAAGTTTAGCGCTCCAGCCACGGGTTTAAAAAAATCCCAATTTGTAGGACCAGGCCTCTGAAGGTTCAGACAATGGAACAGTTTCTGGATCTGAAGTGGCATTTGAACACATTTTGTTTTAGTTTATTACAGACAATGAGCTTGTAAACTGAAACAAGCCAGAGAAACTGTTTAAAACCAAATCTGCCTACAAAATTGGCTCCTACAATACATACTTTTGCAAATGAGTATTTCTGAAGATTGCAAACTCACTGGTGTTGATCGTGAGTTAAACAGTAATAATCTACCCAAGGTGAGACTGTGCTGTGACTAATTAAGTGTGCGTAGTTCCTGTAACACAGTTTGCAATAAAATAAGTGAACAAAATATACCTGGAGTGAACAGGTATTTTGTTAGAGAATTATTACTTCCATCCCTCTGTTTGCTTCAATTTCATAAGCAAAACCAAAGATTAATTACGTGCAAC
>JAOXXN010000252.1:12250926-12275107 GCA_026770055.1 Myrmophylax atrothorax
CCAGGCTAAGAAAAAAATAATTAATTGGCAATCAAAAGAACTGAAGAAATAATTCCAAAGAGCAAGACTGCTGGAATATACATTTTTCTATCAACAGGGAAGGAAATTTCCTCCTGCAACCAGAAAGTATTTGAATTTGCTATGAATTTGAAACAGGAAAGCAGGAAATGCTGAGAAACAGGGATTAAACCTAATGGTTAGCTGGGGTATCTTAAGCAGTTACGGAGCTGTGTATGCCCCCTAAAGATCCAGCTGCTGTTCGGAAAGTGTCCATTGACTTCACTGAGGGAACAAGTTCCAACACTTTTCTGAGAACATGGAGGCTCAAGTGCAGAAGGTGCTGTAAGCTGGGGTGTACACCCAGCTCCAACACAGACTAGAAACAAGCTGGGAAACCTTCCTTCCCAGGGTCAGTGCTTCTGATAAACTGCCTACTCTGTTGGCTTCACCTCAAAAAAAAAAAAAAAAAAAAAGCAAGCCCCTTTCAAGAGCCACTGAGAAGTTGAAACCAGAAGCAAGAAAATGTTCCCTCAAGCCTTTTCTTTTTCCTTCTTTTAAAGTCACAGGTTACACAAACATCACACTTAAGTAATTAAAACCTAATTAAAGTTATTGCGAAGAAGAATACAAAGTTGCAGTAACCAATCACAAGCCAATTCCCCACTTCAGCATGTGCTGGGATTACCAAAGTAGGATTGGCATAAATTTTGCCATGGAGACAAAAAAGAAAATTCTGCCCAGTAAAACACCAGGTCCACAGCACACCCAGCTCTAAATCTCCAAGTTTCAGAAACCTAAACCTCCAACAGATGGGTCCAGGACATAATAAATCCCTGGAGATGGGTCTCTGCTCAGCAATGCAGCCACAATGGGGACTTGGCTCCGTATCTTGCCTTAGAGGAGAGTTAGAGAAAGAAGATAAATGGATGCAACCACCCAACTCTGGACATCACCACTCACTGCTCTGCTCCCTTTAAGTCACAGATCAAAACCAGACTAGATGCCTCACTTTAAAAGAATAAGCAGAGGAAGAAAAAAACCCCACTGTCTATGAAATGAATTGGAAACTTGTTTCTGATGGTCTAATTCTAATCTCATCTAAGTGTTTTGATGTTTTCCCAGCAGTTTTCTCAGTAGCAGGGTTAGGCTTACGGGAAAGTGGAAGTCTGTCCATGACATCAGTAGGTTTTGGGCCTTGGGACCTTGGTGAGCTGCTGAAATGTTGCCAGATGTGCCTGGCACCCAACCCTGGCAACTCAAACATCTGCAGGGCCAGGCACATTCCACAAGCAGGACTCCAGCAAAGTACCCCAAGGTGAGGCTTTGGCCAAACAGTTACAGACAGCCCCACGGCAGGAAAACAGCTGAAGCCAAAAGACCATCTCTCCTGGAGCCTGCAGACAGGACCATCCATGAGAAACAGCCAAAAGTACCATCAGTGCATCCCTTATTTAGGCTGAGGAATTGAAACCACGCAGGTGGGAAGCGTCGTTTGACATTGTATACGTATATACACCAGTGCTTCTGTAAACCTAAAGGAAGTGAAGGTGCTGCCTAGAAAGTTAAAAGCTGGTAATGCCTAAACTTCCACTATTTAGTAGTCAAGGATTAGTTTTTTTCTTGTGGGTGTTTCAGTGTTGGTGGTCACTGCGTTGGTGTATTGCATTTTTAACTTGGACCACGGTATCTTGCTGTATAGGATTCATATATTAAATATTATGTGGGGATTGTTTCTGTTTTGGGGTTTTTGTTGTTGTTTTTAAACATCATAACAGGATTTCTGTTGCTAGGTTAAACATCAGCTTCACTGTTTGTACATTTTTATGTAAATAGTTGTCACAAGCGGAAGAAGAATTATTTATTTCCATCTCTGAATTCCTTTTCAGTCATATCCAGGCAAAATGATTCTTGGTTCCTAAACACATTTATTTCCTTATTTAAGAAGATATTTATTAACAGTTGGCAAAAATGCATACAAGTTTCTGGTTCTTTTCATAGGGCAGTTGTCAGAAGCCTTTTTGTACAACCTAGTCAAATAAATCATTGCAACTTTACAAAAGATATCCCGGTGATATTGTGTATCTGTGTGGTTATTCTCCTAATATTCAAAGAACCTTTCTGGCTGGATAATATTTCATCTTGAACCTCTGTTTTCATGTAGTTCGCTCTCTATGTACGGGCAAAAGCAGCACATGTTGCTGTTTGGTGCAATTCCTTTGGTCCAAATACAACAGGGAGGGAAGAATACAAAAAAATATGAATGTGTTTTGCAGTCTGCACTGCAAAGATCCATGATTGAATTATAGTGCAGCTGTCAGCAGCTGTTTCAAAGAAGCAGGGGGTAAATTAGTTCTGTTTACTGCTAACATAGTTCAGAGATTTAGTCATCCCAATAAAATTACAGAGGCACAAGAAAGGAAGAAAGAAACTCCAAAGAAACATCAGCCAAGAAGCTGACATTTTCTAATTTAGATTGTTTTAGCATATTTCAGAGATTCTGCTGCCATGAGGTTTCCTACTGTGGATACCACACTGCATTGCTATGGAGGCAGCTGAAAAAAATAATGGTCTAAATCCCTCTACTAACTAAACATTATATCTTTGGGGCATAACAGCAGTTTTGGGGTTCTTGTTTACTTTGTGCTGTGAGCAGAGTCGTGCCAGTTTACGTAGATGTGTTTGCTGAGCCAGAGGATTAAATCAGCAGCATTTTGGAGTTAATTTGCCATCTTCCACAAGCAATTACAAATTCATAAGTAAATTTGCTTTGCGCACTGCTCAGAAGTCCAGCAAACCATCAGTGGAAAGACCCTTATTGAGCTAAACTGGTACCTACTCAGCTTCTGTAGGCCTGGACTAATTTTATAAGGACGATCCTCTGGTATTTCTCAGTATGCTCCCAGTTATCTGCATTTAGCTCCAGTTTAAGGCAGGGGTAGTGCCAGTAAGGGGAGGAAAAATAAAATCAA
The DNA here is from genome assembly GCA_026770055.1 of Myrmophylax atrothorax. Taxonomy (NCBI): domain Eukaryota; kingdom Metazoa; phylum Chordata; class Aves; order Passeriformes; family Thamnophilidae; genus Myrmophylax; species Myrmophylax atrothorax. Next base: position 12,253,896 of record JAOXXN010000252.1, read on the forward strand.
TCACGCTGCTTTGCGGGGCCAGCCTTGCAGCCAACAGCAGCTTCACCACTGACTTCAACACGTCCAGCCTTCTATCATGAAATACCAGTTGGCTTCCAGCTCTGCCACAAATACACACAACTGGCTGGATGTGCTTTGGAGCAGCTTTCCCAGCCTGGGAGCCAAAACTGTTCCTGAGCTGGTTGCAGCCTCCCCTTGGTCTGCAGCACTCCAGTGGCTTTGTCTCCTCATCTACTGTCCTGGAAGAGGAATTCTTGACATCAATATGTACACTGCCATAAACTGGCAGGGCCATAAAACTCCAGTGAACGAGCTTCAAAACAGCTAAATTTGTCTGAGTAATGACATTTTAAAGCACATTTAAAACATTTTATAGATCAGTTATTTTAACATCCTTTCAGGCCAAACTTTGAGGATGTTATTTGCTTAATTGAGCTGTTTCAGATCTGTTCCAGTACTGACAATAGGATCCCTTTGTCCCTGCACAGGAAACTGCCTCCATTGTTGCCAACATTCATATAATAAAAAATAATGATTTAAATAAGCCTTAGTGTAATTTTAAGATTTCAGATTGTTATGGAAGTGTCAGCTGTAAAGCCCAAAACCAGAGAAGGAGAGCAGAGCTCGTGCAAGTGCAGCTCAGTGACATGGCCAAGGGCTGTGGGATTTCCTCTGCTGCTGCATTCAGCCCTTTCAGCTCTGCCTGCAATGGGAGCAGACACTCTCTGGATAAAAACCACCAAAGACTCATCTTTTGAGTTCAGAATTTGCATCCTCTCTATGCTTCCATGCAAATACCCTGCTTGCTCACTTCCATTGCTGCCACAAACACATTATTCTCTGCATTCAGCAGTTCCTTCAGAGAGAAATTCTGCCCAATTAAGCTAAAAGGAGCCTGTTTGAAGTTTTTATTTATCAGGTAATGATTGACAAGACCTCGAGGCAAAAACTAGGAACACTTTATGCTACAGTCATTCATTACCCAAGTACAAAAGCAACACAAATGGTTTATTATGGCCACTTTTAGTTACTCTGTTTTAAATAAAAATATCAATTCCCTTTTCCTGCTTAATGCTGTGGAATTTGTATTTCTGAACCAGCAGCTAAGAGAGACCAGGAATTTTGGATAACATGTTTCATGCACTGATTTGTTTCCTAGTGTGCACATGGGCTTTCCAAGGGTCCATTTGCTGACCAGACAACAGGAGCACTCCTTTCAATTTTAATATTTTGAAAGTTATTTATTGATACTGTGAGGTTTGCCACTTTGGGATAAGTCTGCTGTTTTCTCCAATTAGTAGAATCCTGATGTATGAATTAATTCTGTAAATTAAGACAGCACAATCTTTAAACAGCTTCAGTTTGGGTTTAAATTTAAAAGGAAAACAGGACAAGCCATAGTCAGGTTCATAAACTTCAGACTTTTTTTCCACCAAAGAAAAGTACTGGGGAAACAGGGGGAGAAAAGGGAGCTCCCAGACCCTTAGAAAGGCAGTTTTGCACTTGACTAATTTTTGCAGGCATGGTTAAGCATCTAACCATTTGCAGGATAAAGCTCTATATGGGGCTGCTTGAATTAACCTCACCCTCAAAGAATTGGCTTGCTTGTCTGCAATAAAACCCAATCCAGGCCAGTCAGCAGTAATTTGGGGAATGGAGCATTTGTGTCTGGAATTGGGAGGGGGTGAGTGCCTCTATCCACTGCAATGTCCATGGGCTTGCCCGTAATTAAAAACACGCTCTTAGCCTTTCCCTGGGAGCTGAAGTGGCTCCTGAGTTAGCAGCTCTGTGCTGCTGATAACTTTGGGCTAATGGGCTTATTTTAAGCAGCTCTTAAGAAAAAGGAGGGGATGCCAGAACTTCAGTGAATCTGATGTGCTTTAGTGTGTCAGCACCTGGGGCTCAAGCCCAGGACATCAGGGTTATGCTGTTTCCAGAGCAGCATATACAGGTTTAGAATGTCACTGTGAGTGTGGGGCACAAAAAGCCCCTCAGCAGCACTGGGAGCCTTCCAGCCTGGCTCCCCACCTTCCCTTCCATTGCATCATCTCTCCACTAAGGGCCAGAGTGGGCAATGGCCAGACACTGCTCGTCACACCAGCAAGGTGACCTTTGGCTTGGCTAATGAAGGTGAACTGCAGCTGGATTTGTTCCCATGTTATTTGTTACTGCTGTGTCAGGTGCTTCATATAAAATATGTGAAAGCAGAGACATTAAGAGTCTGGATTCTGTTATGAAGGGTCAGAGCTCACAGATATAATTTCTCAGGTCCCAACGATTTAAGTAATTTTGTTCAGTGTTTATTACCAGCTGTAGACAAGAACAGAGTGGTCAGTGGCTCTACATCTGCCTGCCTTGGTGAGAAGCACTAGTCAGCCTCTTTAAAAAGAGATATTTGGGCGATTGCCTAATGAGAATAAATTCTTCATTTTAGCTCTATCTTTGGCTACATACTAAGCACACAAGGAGGCAACACAAACTAACATACTCAGTTGATCCAAAAATGACATGGGAGTTCTGCTTGTGATTTGTTTATACACTTCTTACAACAATCTATGGCCACTACTGGTCTATATTTGGCTCCTGAAGTTAGAATCCAGCTCTTAAATCCACTGAATTCAGTTGATCTTCCTTAACAGGGAATGACCTGGTGAGACTGCAGTTTTAGGACTTTGCTACTTAGTCCAAAGGCATGTTTCATGACTCTTCAGGCTAAGTTTTGTGGTAGACAGCAAGTAAATGGCCAGGCACTGGTGAGAAGAATGTGCAGAGACTCTGGAACTCAACAGGCAGGTTCTGCAATCCATCTTGCAGAGTTGTCCTGGAGATGCAGCCAGTGGTTTTGGGGATCAAGACCATGACACTCAGTGAGGCTGGGCCACCATTGCCTTGGAGCAACTGTAATCAAGAGAGCTTTTCCCTAACACCAAGGCAATGTTTTTTTTCTTTTTGAAATCAGAGAAATGCACAAGTGATTCCAAGTTCAGCTCAGCCCATCAGTTGTTTAGGTTTCACATAACTACTGAGAAATCAACTGTAAAAGCTGGTGCAGTTATATACACATATCCCATGCACAGAACTTGAACTGTAAACACTGGCAGAGTCTGGTTTAAGAAGCTGCAGTTAATATTGTGTCAGAACAGCCCTTGGAACCCCCATTTCCAGAGACTTATCAAGCAGTTGATGGGGAGGGAATAAATCCCATTTCACTGGAGCTATGCCTACAACTTCTCAGCCATAAAGCCTTTATTTATGGCTGTTACATAGCATGAAGAATTCAATTTGTCCTTTGTTATGAATTTCAGTGGATCATGTAACTGTTTATTTCCAGATATTTAAAAAAGAAGTTGGCATTTTTGGTTTGCAGGGGGAAAAAACAAAGCTACTTGCAATCCATACTAGTGGGGATGTGCTTAGACCACACTTGGAGATAGGAGGTCCCAAAGTCCTGCAGTTTCTTTCACTGGGTCCACAGAAAAGGATGTGACAAGGCAAAGAAGTGCTTTCATGAGGCTGGTGTGCTTGGGGATGGAGTATGTAGGTTGAGGTATCCTCCAGCCCAGCCTCCACCAGCTCAACTGCTCAGTGACAATCTTGCAGTCATTTCAGTCATGGCCCCCTCCAAGGGCTGCTGGAGGCACTTCTTCACAGGAGTAGTGGAAAAGCATAACTAATTCAAAGACACAAACTGTATCAGCTCTTCACAGCTTTGAAAGATTTCCTGCTTCCAGTAGCAGCTGAGAACAAGATGCTCAATAAAGAGAATATCACAGCCAGAGAGAGACGTGTGTCTTCAGTGACTCACTGCTGCACTTTGCAGCCTGATTCCTCTGCAGTGGCAATGTGGAGTCACAATGACATCCTATTCATTAACACTTGCAAAGCGTTCCTTCTTCAAAGCATTTTTATTGGTGTTAGTTAAAAAGGAAGATTGTATTTTGTATTCATTTATTTCATGTTTCTCATCTGGTTCAAGAACAAGCCTTGGGAAACCTGTTGTTTGAGCAAGAGGCAACAGCCTCAAGTTAAAAGAGATGGAGGCTCCTTCCTGGGACTTGTGGGAGACTGACAGCAAGTTAAGCCCACAGGTCAAATATTATGTTCTCCAGATGGGAGTGACAGTCTTTGAGGAAGCAGATCTGGTTTTCTGCTGCAGCACCTCTCAGAAAATCAAAAGAAAAACATCCCTGGGACACTGCAGGATACCAGATTGGCTTTTGCTTCATTTCCAGACCATGTGTCAGGCATACTCTGATGTCTCCTTGAGTGTCTGATGTCTCCTTAAGTGTTCTCCTTCCCTTCATGAACAGAGGTAGAAGACCAGGGACTCATTAAGTCAGGGAGTTGATGGTGGAAGACCAGGGACACTTGCAAATAAGTTCACTCCAACTCTTCCAATGGTTATTTTCCAGCCTTAATTTCAAGCCATCTTCCTGAACTGCCCCTATTTTCCCAGCTCTTTGCCTGCTTTGGCAAGTCCTCATCACTGCGGTGCTTTGGACACTTTTGCAGCCATGTATGTGTTTACATGTTTTAATACATAGTGTGTGTACATGCAATTAAGAAAAGTAAGGTAACTTGACTACAGCCCCAAGAACTAATGAGTTGAACCCCTGTGTAGGCTTGGAAAAGGGCTTCAAAACAAACAGAAGCTTCGAAGTCTAGAACGTAGCAGAGAGAGACTGAAGAAGAATTAAAAGAGGGAATAAACACAATACACAATGTCCTCTTGCCAGACAACAGGTTTCTATGGATTAAATGGATTATTTCTGCAAACATTACTACCTCAAGTTATACACTGATGGAGAAAGGTGGAACATACCCAACATCTCTTTTGTTATATCTCCAAAACATTTTCCCCAGCACTTCCTTGCCTATGTCTACAGGTTCCAGACACAGAAGCAGTTTAGCTCTCACTGGTCCTGCTGCCACCAGGGCTTTCATACATCTTTTGAGGCTCTCAGTTCTAGATCCAGGTGAAAACAATATTCAATTTGATTTAGCTTTAGCTTTCAGATCTCTGCAAAGTGGCAGAAAAAACCCTGTGCATAGGTTACCATAAAGAAAACTGTTGATACCCAAATCTCCGTTTACATGGAGACCCTAAATCCAGTTAGATTTCAGTGAGGTTTTATTGCTTTACAGGAAACACATGATTCCCATCCACACTATGGGCACAAACACATCCTGAGTGGGACATGCTGTCTGTTTACCACCTCTTTCCTCAAGTCTTCAACATTCTGCATAGTCCCAGAATATCAGAGAGGCTCCATTTACTGCTCCTACTGCTTAAAACTTTTTTAGAAAAAGGGATTTGGGGTGATTTATTGTCAGTATGACAGTAGTGACCTCAAGGGTTTTTTCTAGGCTCAAGATCCCCCAGTTTTGCCAGCCTCTAGTTGAAAACACACAGATTAATTAGACAAAGGCATGACAAACCCTCCCACCTCTATTCCCTTCCTCTGAAGGGAGTGTAAGAATGAGCAACACACCAGAGGTCACACACACATTTGCGGAAGAGTTTACATTTAATCAACATCTGTCCCTCCCATCCTCCTCTACATATGAGGATCTTCTGGGGAAAAATAGCAGTTAATCAATACACAAAAATATTGAACTACAGCTCTTCCTGCTTCAGTCAAATTAAGGAGGGACCTTTTCTGTACAAAGACAACTGATAAACACCATGCCCTATACTTAGGTCCTCATTGCTGGTGTCTACCTTAATTGCTGCTTCACATTTGCTTTGGCCTCTTCTCAAAGGAAGCAGCACATCTAATTGCACATGGGGGGAGATGTCTGCCTCTGATCTGTCTGACCAGTTTCTCCCAGAAGTAGTTTAGGAGCATGTCTGTTGGTAGTAGATGAAACCAGTAAATGAGAGCAGCTTTGGGATTCAGCCATCTTCCCAAAACTAAAGGATTTCAGTAGGATGTTGTCACATTTGGCTGCCAAAACTACTTATTGTGCTGTGAGTTGTCAGCCAAAATGAAGCTCTACTGCTGCCTGGAGTTGTACTCATTGAGGCCACCTCATCTTTGAGAGGAAACTGCCACATTCCCCTCCCTTTTCTTCCACCATTTGCTCAATTGCATTAACAGCAGCAACATCAGAAAGTTTGTGGTGGTGGGACTGGAATTCCTCAGCTGAGTTTATTTTAACACATATAGAATACTTGATATCCACCAAGCCATATATAGAGATGGGGCTACATCTGTGAAGAAGAAGAAGAAAAAAAAAGCCCTATACTTCTGAAAGCCACAAGGCCACAAAGATAGATTATGTGAATTACTGTCATTACTGAAATTGTGGGTTCAAGAAGAAACTTCTAAGCACCATACATTGTTTTAGCAGTTTGACTATAAGAACCACTGTAATTATGAAGTATTTTAAATCATGCCAGTACAAACATGATCTGGAAATGGAAAATACCGTGCTAGTCATTGCATCTGGAAATTAATGGCTGGCATGGAAATGCATGGAACTGGTTACTCATGCTGAGCAGTGGGCACAGTGAAGTCATGTCCAGCATCACTCCTGACTACCTTTGACTACAGGCAAAGGTTATTTCCAGTCTCACCCACACTTCTGGCAGCCCCCAAATGCAAGTGCTGCTCCTCACAGAAAGAGCTGGCATTGCTGTCAGGCGTCTGATCTGCCAGCTCACAACATCCCCAAGTGTCAATAAAGGTGTGACACACAAAGGCCAAGGAGCTGCACAAGCCACATCAGCCTCTCTTGCAAGATCAAAGCAACATTTAAGTCTAAGTAATACAGAAAGAGCATTTTAGTGAGGCTATTTGGAATAACAAATTTTAAGGCCTTCTTACTAAAAACTTCACGAAGAGAGTTTGTAAACAAGTAATTGCCATTAAAGAAGGAGAAACAAACAAATGTATCTTTACGGCAACTTCAAGATTCAGTGCACAAGCCTCAGACTTTACAGGCAAAAGCAGCATTTCTCCCCATTCTCTGTGAAACAGTTGTGGGTAAACAGCAAAGAGAGACAAAGCAGAAGCCATTTACATCATTCCTAGTGTGCCACAGCCCTGGTCCAGGAGCAGACAGGTTCCTTCCCCAACATCAGTGTCCCAGCTGCAGGTGCTCACAGCAACAGGGCCATCCCACTCCTTCATTGCACAACATCCTGAGGACTAATCTCCAAACCCCATCAGTCTGGAGAGTGGCTGTCCTTATCTACTGAAGAACAGCTGTTGTGGGCTTCTGTCTACAAGATCAAAGGAGAGCTTATTCCAAAAAGCCAGCATTGCTCAAAGCTGGAATTGGCTCGCCCTGGGATAAAACTCACCACATCCCACACAGGGCTGAGGAGCAGAGCAGCAGTATCACTGCAGCCAGAACTGCAGGCTGAGCTCTGCTGTCCTGAGGACAAGAGCAGATCAGCTTTCTAAGGCAGAATACCTCTTCCTATTCCTGTTTCTGCAGCCCGTGTTCCAAGCAGTGCTTTTGGTCCCCTGTGTGGATAAAGCACCATCCGCTCTTCCCTAAAGGACAAGCTCAACCTACAGCAGAAAAACTCAATTTCAGGATTACTTTGTCTGCAGGGTTGGAAGAACTTTCAGAAACCTTCTCCTCTGCTCTGTGCTGTTCTTAACCCTGTCCCTGATTAGAGTAGAATGGGTAGCAGCAGAACAAGGCACAACATACAGAGATTTTGCCCACCACAGCAACTGAGGCCTCTGCCTAATTTGCTTCTGTATACAACTAGCCCCAGTTCTGGTCAGCACAAAAATGAAGTTGAAGCCAGAGCAAAAAAGGCATTAGAGTAATAATTAGAATAACATTACTCTGAAAACACTGCACAGAAGCTCCTCTCCCAGGATTCACACAGTATTTCAAGCTACAGCTTGTTCAGAGGCCAACCTGAACATCCCAACACCTCTGCATCCAGACTCATAACCAGGCTGACTGAAGACCAAATGATAAAACTGGAAGAGGCTGTTCATCTGCTGGGTCCCACAGCAGCTCTGTCCACAGCCAGGCTCCTCCAGCCCCCACCTCTGGCCACTCCAACTTCACCCCCACAGCAACTACACTTCCCTCGTTCTCAGTCATTCCAAACTACTGTATCATTTTATTTAGGAATACAAAAGGCAAAGCTTACCTCTCCAGTACCAGAGATCGCCTTTTTTCATTTCCACCACACAGTCATCTCAAGAGAAGCAGGCTGCAACATCAAGATAGCACCAGTACTTTGTCCTTCCAGGGTAAAGAAAGCTCACGCTTCCTGAAGACACCAAAGTACCAGAGGTCACAAGATTTATTCCCTTCTCAGAACAAATCCTGGGCTCTCTAACCAGGCCCCAGAACTAAGCCGGCAGCTCAGCTTCTCAGTTACTGGTTCAAAGCCCGGCAACTCCATCCTCTCTGGGAACTTTTGATTTTCACCTCAGTTGGTGATAATTTACACATCAGGTTTTCTCAATTAAGAGGGACCATTCCCTTTCCCCCAGGTGATTTGTCTTATGTATGGAGAAACCTCTCTCTGCCCTTCTCACAGGCTCCAACCCAAAGAGCTCACTAATTAAGCAATCATCCATTATTAAGGGCATTCACCTTCACCCAACTGATTGTGTTCTTGCATAGCCTTTCAGAGGCCTTTGCTGGCCACAAGAAGCCACAAGTATATTTGGCCCCACTGGAAGGAAACATTCTGCCTTACATAACTGTGGGGATCAAGAAGAACCTGCCTCTGTCCTGCTCCCTGGGGCTCCTGCAGCCAGCCCAGCCCAGAGAGGCAGGAGGGTCAGGCATTCCTTCCTCTGAGCATGGCTTGGGCTGCCTTACATGGCCAGTTGGGCAGTGGGGTGTTCCTAGTGAAATCACTGCTTCCCTGGAAAGCCTGGCATAGAAGAGGTAGATTTTTCACATCATGGCTCATTGTAACAAGGATTGCTCCTAAAATTGTCCTCTCCCAAGCTGGTCTAGCAGGTTGGGCGGCCAGATCTGGAGAGGAGTTGGGAGCCCTGCCCACGTGTGTGGGCATATTCACATGGTCTCAGATGCCCAAGGCTGCACACAAGGAGGTTTAGTGGAGGCACAGAAAGTTTTTCCCCTCCCACGTGACTTGAAAAAGCAATTGCAGGCTGTGCTATCTGTCCCCAGCCCTGTATCAGCCTCCCAAGCACTTCCTCAGAGCCACAGCTCGTATGCTCAGCATCACTTTAATGTGGTCTCTGTTATTTTTACATCTGGGTTCCACATTTAGGAATCCAGCACTTTGAGATGCAGTGACAGCGCCCAAACTGCTTAACTGGTTGTTTACCAATCTCCCTGTTTCCTGCAGAAGGATTTTTCTCCAGTTCAAGTCGATGGGCAGCACTTCCCACACTGGCAGAAGGCTGTGTTTTAACATGGAATTTGTGAGTCTAAAGATTGCATCAAACCACACCATGTCTTAACACAGCCCTTACTATAACTTCAGTGATTTACACATCAGAGAATTTCAGGGCCTACTACACAAAAGTTCCTATATTGAAAGTTGATAATTGCTACTCTCACTTCTGTACTTTAACAAGACATAACTCAGCATGATATGGAAGGAGTTGGACTTGGAGTCTTGACCTCTGTTTCACATCATCCACTGCATAACTTTGGGCAGCAGGAATCACCCATCAGTGCCTCAGTTTCCCTGTCTGTAAAATTTTAATTTGGCAGATGTGGCAGAATTTTTAAAGGAATGGATATGATGATGGGCTGTAAAGCACACAAAGCCTGGCACTGCATGCAGGGGGCAGAGGTTACGCCATGGAGCCTGGAGTGGTCACACTCAGTGAGCAGACAGGCATGAGGGCAAACACTGTGTGGCCACAGGTCCTGCCCAGTACATCTGCCCCAAACCAGTAACCAGAGTGCCTGGGAGGGGTCACTTCCAAAGCAGTAACTGGGAAATCATAAACCAAGTCAAAACCCAGAAAGTGTTTGGCCACCATCCACCTGTGCTCATGTAGACAATGCAATGGCTTCTCTGATAATTCACTGACTGGAAAATATATCCTCTGCAGATATTTGTGATGTGTCACATCTCACAGCCTGGCTTACAGGCAGATCTGCCACCTAAGGGTTTTATAGTCCCAGCAGGGAGAAGAAGGGAGTGAGCTGATCCCATTGCTATGGAGAAATAATTAAGAGGTTTTGTCGAGTAAGATTTGGAAAACAAGAAACTGGAAATGACTGAGGGTCTTAATTGGAATATATTTCAAATTTTCACTTTTATCAATAACTTCCTCTTTCTCCACTGAAAAACACCTCTGAAATAAAAAAGCACTCTATTAAAAAGGTGTTGTATAAATAAAGTACAGATGTCAGACATGAGGTAGACATTTTAAACTTTTGTTACAATTTGAAGGAAAACTCTGTGAAGGATTTGTAAAAATGTACTCATTTTTATCAGGCCTTTATATTAAAATGCAGTTGTCATTTTTCAGTCTGTTCCTCATAAAATAAAAGCAAATTTGTACTTCCCCAGACCTGCAGTTTCCATAAACCAGGTTTAAGTGTAAGTAAAAGGCAGTTCCAACAAGGCAGTGCCAAGGGAATGGTCCAGGAGGGAGTTGGACCTGGGAAAGGCTCACACAGCACCTACAGCAAACTTGGGTCAGTCTAAAAACAAAACATGTATTTGTCTGACTTTGGGGATTGGCTCACTCCTGAACTGTTTAAGGGATTCATTCATTCATAGAAAATAGTGGATCTGCATGGCTCAGGTACTCAGGAATCGGGGGAATCCCTACTGGCTGTGGGCACAGCTCTAACGGATAGAGGTGGAGCACCCAAAGCTGCATTCAGAAATGGGTATCTGGCAAAATTAAGAACAAAGATGTCTGAATGGTGGTGCTGAGGACATCTGAGGACCCAGTGGGACTTCTCTGTTCCTCCTTTCCGTGTTTGCACACCAGTGATCTGGGACAGACCTAAACGATCCACTCGGATAAGCCGCTGCCGTGCGCACGCCCCTGAGTTCACGTTCCTCAAAGAAGGCTGAGCCTACTTTGAAAGCTTGTCTTGTTTTCTCTAATTCGATCCGGAAAACAGCCATATTAATACCAACAGATACCGCCCACACGCAAATCAGAAAAATTAAAGGGCATTGCAGAAGTGACTGTTTCCAGTGGTCAGATCAGCTACAGACGGAAGCAATTCAAGATGCATTAAAACTAACAGGCTGTGATTGTCCAGAGGCATTGTCTTGCAGTGCAACACTTCTCTGTAGCTCTTCAGAGAGGTTTCTTGGAATTTTTTCAATTGCTTTTCTGCCTGAAATATATACTGCATTTCAGATCTTTCCTTTCCATGTCACAAGAGAATGAGCTAAAGGTTCATCAATAGCCTATGGCAACATCTCAGTGGAGAAAGTTGAAGTCATTTCTTAATGCCATTTCTTATTAGCTATCATTATTGTGTAAATGTTGCGAGTACAAGAGCGCAGGAGGTCTGCTGTTAATCATTAGGAACCTTGGTTTCTCCCTGCCTAGCAGTTAAACCTTCAGAATCATTTCATTTCTTTAAAATATATGAAAAACTGGCTTCTCCCAGACCCTTGGGTGTTCTAGTGAATAATACTGTGGACTTAGTTCCCAACCAGCTTTCTGTAGTTACTTAGTTAGATAGATCTTCTATTTAAAGATAAGTTCCATCCCACCCCTCTGCAATCTGGTTATGATTACTGGTTACTGCCACCCGCAGACTGATAAACTTATAACAGCTGCATTGCAGGAAATCACCTCCAATTCAACCCTGATGTTGCAGGGATGTCTTTAGTTAGCTTAAATAGGCTTTTAACATTCATTTTTTTGTGTGCAAAACACCTATCATTAATTTTGACTTGAGAGATCAAACAGTTAACAATGTGTTGATCCTAGCTTACTTTCAAGTGATGTATTGTATCATTTCTGAGAGTTATGAGGGGTTGATATTTTCTTTTACTAATGCATCAAAGTCGATAAGTGAATGGGGCAAACCCGCGTCCTGGGAAAGGAAGCTATTAACAGCTCTGCTCGGAAGGTTCTGAGGGCCACATTGCGTCATAGCCCTCGAGTTTATTGAATGTTAACTCTTTTTTTTTTCCTTAACCAAAGGAAATGAGTTTCTATAATCCTCTGCTTTGAGCTGCATCCTCAGTGGGGTAATGAAAAATGACCTACGCCATTTGATAGCGCACTACTTTGCACACAATAGATCTTCACAAGAGCAGCACAATGCCACTCTGGCTTTTTTTCTTCTCCTTGTTGAAACGCACAATGAATTTATTTATTGCTGATCTAAAAGGCACTCGGACAGAACGGGCACAGCGGGGGAATTGCCCAAGTTGAACTTGGCATGGTAAGAAAGCAGTCCCAGAGAAAATGACCAATGTTCAGACTTGGGAGACCAGAGCATTTTTATAAGGAGGATCTTGAACTGGTGGGTTCATGCACATGCAGAGAGTAACACAAATTGGTTCCAAGAACAAGGCATCTGCTTCTTGAAAACCCTTTTTTTTTTTTTTTTGGCAGAATTTGTATGCAAGTCGGGCATGTTGAGTGATTTATGGGGCCATTAAACATACACTAAATCAATCTCTATTAGGGAAAGAAAAGCGCCATGTACTTAAAAAAGGCCCTCGAGCTAGATTGTTGAACCCAGGGTCTGATGTTGTGAGGCAGAATGGTCATTGGTAATTTGGAGATGTAACATGAACTCAGTCAGTCAATTCTGATATGATAGTTTTTAATGTTCCATGAATCCAGCAAAATGTGCATCCAATTAACTACTACTAAAGGACCTTATTTATAAAATAATACTTTTGTGGTCAGGTTGCACTTTTTCCATTCGTTTGTGTACACAGTTCAGGTTGCAGATTGTGTGTGGGTGATTAATACAGACAAACATCCGTTTTGTGCTGCTGTCACTGGCACGGCAGGTCAGGGGTGGCAGCAGGGCTGTGGAAAGGTTCTGTCCCCAGTAACACAGTATTGGGCTGGGAATGGAGGCAGGAGAAGGGCTTTCTGCCGGAATTTAGCAGCAAGAATTAAAGTAAGAGGTTGTCCTTCAATAAGGGATCTCTCCAAAGGGAAGATACAAGTGCTGGAAACACTTAGTTGGTGAAAACCTCAACTGTTTACTTAGTACTGTTTTGGAGCTGAATAAATTCGTAGGTGGTACAAACGCATCCTCCAGTTCATAGGAAAAATATCCTCTTTTGAAAACATATCTGAGTTATTTAAAGGGTATGTGCAAAACCTATGTATCCCAAAGCAGTTCCTTTTCCAATGTAATTTCATTTTAAGCCCATGCAGTGGGCAGACACTCACAAATGCAGGCAAAACGAGGTTTTATGAACTCCCCTATGAATAGCCTATGCAAACAAGCGTAACATTCAAATGGAAACAGGCCAAAAGTATTTTGTGAAAAGAGCATTAAGATATTTTCTTCTTGACATGGTTAGGGATGGAAAATCTGTAGCAAAGCTCTACAGCTTTACAGAGAAAATTCTCATATGTATGTGTGTGTGTACACACATCCACATGTAAGTGCATGAGAGAGTGACATGTAAATTTTCTGCCACGCTGCAAGATGAGATGGGGGAAGTGAGGAATGCTCTGTGAATCCAAGAGCAGTTCTCACCCAACTTCAGCCTTTTATGGCCAGCTTTTCTCCAGTATTGTTTTCAGTTAACTTTTTTTTTTTCTGATTTCAAAACAAAAATATTCCAAGTGTGAAATAGTCTGAGTTTCAAAAATGGAAAAACAACAACAACAAAAAAGGCAGAAAACTAAAGTGCTTGGGAGAAATAGAGGAAGAAAAAGCAAAGGAGTGAGATTGTAACAGAAGCTGACATGGATACAACAGAGGACAAGGAGGTGATGAGACTGTCTTTGACTTGCACCAGGATCTCGTCCCTCCACAAGAAACTCTTGAGCTCCTCCACAGTCCAGCACCTCCTGCAGCACAGGGATCATCTGGGGAGGTGTCTGAAGCAGAAACTTAATTTTGTGTAGAATAGAGGCAATGGGATTTAAGTTTTGGATCCCCTACAGGATTCAAGGGTGGTGACAGCTGAAGACACAGTTAATATAACAAGTCCAAACCAGGTAATTACTTTGGCAATAGAGCCTAATTACAAGGAAAACACGTCAGTGCTGGATTTCTCCTGAATACAGGCAGATAACACAGACTTTTCTAGTATTTTGGCAATCAAATGCACACTCCTGAGACTCACACTTCCAGAAAATACTTTCCAGGAGAAGTAGATCTTCTCTCTAAAGACCAATAAAGCTGCAACTGCATCAAGATTGGATAAAAGAGGCACATTAGTGGATTACAGGGATGTGCAAGACGGTGCTCAGAAATTTGCAGCTGACAAATTTGCAGCAGCAGAAAAAGAATGGTGGAAACAGAAATGGGGCAAACCACAGGAGAAAACTTGAGGCTGAGGAGTGTCTTGAGGAAATCCAGAGAAAACCCCAAATGTGTAGCACACCCCAGAGCTGAATTAGAAACCAGGGCATACTGGGTCTCAAAAATGCAAATGCTTCTCTCAAGATTTCAACTTTCATCTCCCAGCATTTCAGCTGATCTGCTCCATTCCCTGCTCTCCAGTCATTCTTTCTGGGATCAGAGGGGCCATCACTGGAGCAAGAACAGCTGTTGTGGGAACAGGGGTGGCAGGATTTGCTTTGCCTTCCAAGCGGTCACATACAGACAATGGGAAGGGCAGTGCCACATGCCCTTGGCTCTCCACCAGCAGGACCTACAGCACAAGCTAATACTCATTACAGTGAGCAGAGCCTGCACACATTACCCCAGGAGCCTTTGCTATTTACAGGGAATTGAAAATAATTGAAAAGAAGACACTTGTCTGGAAAGTGTTCCTTGTCAGCTTGGCTTCCATGTGAATGAGGCTCCAGGGAATGTGTCATGCACATATGTCTCTGTCTTCCCAAGGCCTCTTAACTTTTCAACCCACTGGGTATGTTTAACCACATGGATTGGAGGGATTTTTGAGGACTGATAGAGAGAGGTGTTGGAGGTGGAACATCCTGGGATGCTCCTTGCCTGCGGGCCACCCACATTCCCTGTGGAAAAGCATCCTTAGAGACACTGCATGGCAGGCCGGCCTTGCTCAGAGCACATTGCTGAGGGACAAAAGCCATGGGGAGATGAGGTGCCCTCAGCTCAGGGGCTCACAGTCCTTGCTCTGCTTGGGACCAGCATTACATCTCCAGGGTCTCTTTGCACCAAAGCTTTGATGCTGCTGCAGTTCAGGCTATCCTAGGATTTTCACCAAGCCACAGTTTTTCCTCTCCTCCTTGCACAGCTGGTGAAATATCCAAACTTCCCTCCTTGGCTTTTCTCTTCTTTTTCATTTGCATAAAAACAAAACAAAAAAACCACCAAAGCCCCCAAACCCCCAAACAAACCCCAACCCCTTTTGATTTTTCTTTCACGGCAAAAGAAAACCCAAAAAACCCAAAGAAACTACTGCCCTTCCCTCCTCCCTCCTCAAACCCTCCAGGCAGTGTGGAGGTAGAATGCCCTTTCTAATTTCATTGACAGTGCTGTTGATATATAGGGTAATTTTATCTTAACAACCTGTAACAAAGGCTAAGACAGTAGTCATCTTACATTCCAGACAGTAGGAGATGTTTACTTGTTCTCCCAGCAGACTCTCTCATCATTCATCTAGACTTTATTAGGATACCAGGAAATGGGAAACCTATAATTTAAGAAATGTATCACACAGAGAAACTTCTTCTGTTTGGTAAATAAAAGGTAGCTGAGGATCTGAGGTTAATTTGCTTTTTCCAAAAGTTTCTCACCAGTTTTCTTATTCCTTCCCAAAGCTTTACCTGGAGTTAAACCTTCCACAGAGTGTGATATTGGAGGAAGGACATCACTGGATACCTCAAGCAGGACTGGGATGTGTCCTCCTAACACCAGGGCTCTGGGATGCTGTGCTGGCCAGTTTGAGGCTGAGCTGGCAGCAGTGGCCACAGCACACAGAAGCCTTCAGAGGATGAATACGTGTGTCTGTGGGCAGGGATGGTTTTGTCTTTATCTTTAGAGGTATCACATTGTTCAGGCTAGAAACACACTGAGCAATGTCCTTCCTTGGGGCCAAGAGGAGGGGAAGGAAGGGAGAAGAAAGCACATTATTTTGTAGCAAACATTCTTATGGGTTCTTGCTTCTTAAGCAAGTTTCACATGAGTGTTTATTCCTGTTTACGTAGCTTGACATGAATGCCTGGCTTTGATTTGAGGACAAACTGCCCCATAAACTTATGAATGTCTGAATTTAACCTTCACCTTTCCCCCCTAACCTTCACTCTTGCTTTTCCTTTCATAATTGGTGACATTCTTACAGCCAAATTTCGTAAAATACATGTTACTGAGAGTGAACTAGACTGTGAGCACAGACTGAGGCAGGGAGGGATGATGTGTGATGCTGGTCAGTGCAGGGGAGAAATTCCTTCTAAACCCAGGTCCTAGGACAGAATTCCTGCTGTTTAAGACTGAACTTCTCAGTGGCCAGAAAACCATTAGCAAATGAATAAACCTGGTCCTGGCTCTACCCATCAACCACAGCTTGGCTTCTCCCTCTGACAACTTAAACAAACGCCCAAATTCATCAAGCCCAAGTGCTCTAAGTGCCATTGGCCATGGATCACAGCTCCTGTCACACCATCAATCCACGCTGATTGCAGCTGTTGTGAGAGATGATCAGCATCTCTCTAGACACAGCATGCTCATCCTGAAAGGAGGCAGTCACCAATTTTGGATATCCATCAAAGGAACCTTTTCCCTTTAAGTTGTGCTTCAGACTGACTGCCCAGCCAGGAGCAGGGCTTTCTCTGGCATCCTCCTGACAGCTGCCACTGTAGTTGTGTGGGCTGCACAGACTCCATCTATGCTTGGATTTG
Organism: Myrmophylax atrothorax; assembly: GCA_026770055.1. NCBI lineage: Eukaryota > Metazoa > Chordata > Aves > Passeriformes > Thamnophilidae > Myrmophylax > Myrmophylax atrothorax. The sequence continues at coordinate 12,270,818 of JAOXXN010000252.1, forward strand.
GCTGTGTGGTTTTGAGGCTTCTCACCCTACGGCAGACTCCCAAAGAGTGTGGTCTTTGTCATCTTCCAAGTAGCCATTAAAACGAGAGTTGAAGTCAAGGTTATGTTGTACCACAAACCTTTGAAGAGCTTCTTTGCGTGCTAAGTAAAGCAAACCCCAAAGACCACTGGTGCACTTACTAGGTCAAATCCATCTCTGCTGTGAACTCCACCTAATCCAGTGGAGTCACTGGAGGGGGGAATGTGGTCAGGTCTGTGATTATTAAAGGACAGATAAAGACCTCTCACATTTGGACATATCTGATCATAGCTGTTCAATTTCTTGGCACAGGAGAAGAGAGGCTTTTTTTTTCTCTCACTTTATACATAAGATTCACTTAGATATGTACCTCACCAGCTGCAGCTTGCTGGAGGCAGTAATGGATGGAGGTAATTTATCCTGTGTATTTTTTTCCCTGAAAGGAAATTTAGTTTTAAAATGCAGTCATCATGGGGTAGGAAGAGAGGGAGGAGGGAATTGAGAGGATAAAAGGCGTTACTTTAATGACAGGAAAAGAAAAATTTGTGAGCTCAAACTAATGCAACTTCCAAACTCAAATAGATGTCACCATGGTGACAAAGCCTCAGACTTCATAAATTTTTTCCTCTTCCCCTTTGTGGTGAGCTCTAGTACCCTGGTAAATATATCCAAAGCCTTTTAAAGAGTCATTGGAAGCATCTGATCAAGTAGAAGATTTCCTTGTAAAAACACCCATTAGATATGGGGAGAAACTACATCTCAAACTGCCTTCCTGTCTCTGAACACGAAAAAAATGAATTTTGGAGTTAAATTCATGCCTGTATGAGACAATCACTGCAAACAGCAGCAAATGAAAACAACATGTCAGTACCTGACCAGAAAGATCTCCTTAATGATGCCACTCAAACCTGAGACTCACAGCAGGTTCTTCTGTGAAATCTAACCAGGTTTGGGTCTCAGTGTTGACCAGACACGCCTCACTCAGCATTTGCAAGCTGCAAATATGTCATGTGCCTGAATATTTCAGGATTTACAGCTGCAGAAACTATCCAGTGTCACCTTTCTCCCCTTTTATGGCTCAGCCATAATCTTAAATTCAGCTGAATACAAAGAGCTGCCTGTAGACAGTTAATCCTAAAGGCAGAGCTTTGTGTGAAACTTGGAGGGGAAAAAAAGAAGGACAAAGAAAGAAATCACTGAGAGGGACTGGCAGGAAACACAAATACTTTTGGCTAATTTTTACTACCCTGGTTAAGGGCTGCACTAAGAGGCTCCTCCTTAGCCCTGGCCCATTCTCACACCCTGTGCTCACCAAAGCAGGTAATTCAGCAAGCAACAGATATTGCAAACACAAGCTGGGGTGGGAAGTCCTGTGCTCTGCCTGCTGCAGGCACAGGTGTGGGAGGTGGTTGGCTGAGCCTGGGCAGGAGCAGCAGCTTTTCCTTTCACACAGGTAAGGATTATCCACCGGATCAGCGGTGAAATCCCGGTTTGATAATGCTGCAGTAATGCTGATAATTACACAGCAAAGCCAGCCTGTAACCAAAATCCTAATTGCATTTAGAGAGTTCTTGGTGTCCCCAGTGGGGGTGCTGGGCTGGGATATGCCTTGGGAAGCTGAGCAATCCTGGCTGTCCCAGATCTCCCAGGGCACTGAGGACCTGCTCCTGCCAAGCCATGACCCAGAGCTGGAGCAACGTCAGCCCAAGCTGCTTAACATATTGCAGAATTTCCAGCTGTGTTGACCTTAATTTATACAGGCTCTGATCCAACAGTTTCTCAGACTGATGTAGCCTGAGGTACATCAGGTCTTTCCACCCTTTGACCCACCATGGTCAGCAGAGCTTTCTGAGTACTAGGCACCTTGAAAGACACCTGACATCTTCCCTGCTGTACCTTTGCTAAACAGAAACACTGCCCTCAGACACCAATATACTCCCACAGGTATCAGAAAACAGGAGGAAAAGGGATAATTCTAACCTCAAAAAATAATCCTATAACCACCTTTGAATTTCTTACAGTAAAAAAGGCCATGCACATCTTAAACAGAGACCATCTGCACACATGAACTCAGTGACCTTCATTTCAGTTTGAGAAACCCACCAAACAAGGAATATCTCCATAGAAGAGCACACTGCATATTCCCCCTGGCTGTATGGAATTGCCTCCCAGCATTGCTGCTCACCTACTTCAGGAAATTAAAATGTGAAAGGCGCTGAAAATAAGTCAAACCAGTTGGAAGCTAAATAAGTACGTAAATAATAAATAACCTTTTTCTCACCTATTATATTACTACATGAGTGTGTATTACTACACGTATGTGTACATGAAGAAAAATGGGGTTTATAGTTCTTCCCCTGGGGTGTTAGTCAGTCAGCAATTGGCTTATTTTGGTATTATTTAGCATTATTTAGTGAAATAGTGTTATTTAGGGAATTAGGAATATAACCCATATTATGGATGCTGAGAAGAAAGCAGAACTACCCTTGTGATATCTGGTTTTCCCTCACAGTGTGTATATGAGCTCTATATATGAAGCAAAGACAGACTTCCCCAGTGAGCAGAAATCCTCCATTTGCCAAGCCCTCACTACTCTCACCCTTCTGGATCCCAGAGAAACTTGCAGACATGGTTTAGGATGGCTCCAGTCTCCTTTTGATGCTTACAACTCAATTTTGCAATCACTATCCAGGACAGCTTGTGAAACCAAAGAAGAGGGATGTTCAAGCTTTTATTGGGAGACTTTCTACTCACTACCTACTGCAGGACTCTTTTTACAGTCTGTGCCTCTTTGATATATGACACAGGCTGCTGTGTGGGTGCTTACCTGCTAAAACTGGTTTGATTTGTCCTGTTTCTTTCTTGTCTGCATATGGTTTGTGTCTATGTGTACTTTGCTAATCTCTCATGGCATTTTTTAAGTAGCCAAACTGTTTTTGTCCATGCTATTTTTGGTATGCTGTGTCTAATTGGCACCAGTGAATATAATCCAAATTACAAATGAAAAAACAAAATTCTCTGCTTTTAGTTATGATCAACCACCTTAGCATGGAAGAATTAAAAATGTTAATATACAACACAGAGCTCTCTACAGTCATTTACAAGGCACTTCCAACTGACTAGTGATGAGAGAGTAATGAGTGCATTGTTAAATTTATCTGAATGTATCAAAGCAATATTAAAACATCTGAGGCAGAATCTGCAAATTGTATAATATCATATAATTAGATAAAATTAAATCGATAATAACAGTAACACATTTCAACTTCCTCCAACAAAAAAATTATTGCATCCCTGTGCTAAAGTCAAGGACTTAAAGTACCAGATTCCCAGGAAATAAGTACCTTACCCGGGAGGCAGCTGAGCTGTGCTCGTTTATATCCCCTGAGAACCATCATTGATTAGAACACTTGGTTAATGTTAGATGACATAGAGGAAACAGGAAAAGATGCTCAACACTGCTTTTGTGATTTATCCATCACACTTTGTTTCCTCAGTGTGACTTTCCCTGGAAATGGGCACTGCTCCCTGCTCTCCCATGGCCAGGAGAGATGTAGCAGCAGCACATGTGACTTGAGAAGAGAAAAATCATTAATTTTTAAGTGTGGCTTAACTTCTCTGAAGGGATCAACCTTACCTCCATACAAGTGCCAATATACAGAGTCTTATGGACCTCATACTCGTCCCTGTCTAGCAGGACATGTGAGGACCAGAGATGACCTGTAACATCAGCTTGTCCTGGCTCTGGGCAGCTCATGGCACTGGCTGACTCTGAGGAGGAGCAGATCACAGAGAATTAAACCCTACTAAAGCCCTGCCCTGGACTGGGAGACTGCAGCAGCTGTGGGTTAATGCAGGAGCAGGGAAGCAGAGAAGGAGTCTGATGAATGCAAGAGTCCCAGGTAGCAAATGCTGAAGTACCTTGATGGGAATTCAGGTCCCCTCTGGCTGCTGGTGGGTGGAAACTAAATCAGGGAGATTGTGGGGACAGAGGGGCTTAGTGACAGTTGTGGGTATTTCTGGAGAATTTTCTCATTCCCAAGTCAGCAGTCCGTGTCAGATGCCTTTTCATGGGAGAGGAAAAGAGAAATTAGTCTGGTGGAAAGGTTGTGCTGAGAAAGGTTTATGTGGTGTTTAGAAGTGAAGAAGGAAAGGAGCTCACCGAGACCAGGACACTTGGAACACACAGGAACATGCCAGATCAAGTGTGCTCCCTGTGGAAAGATCAGCCTCTCCTCTCCTGACCCTTTTGTGTACCAACACCAGGGCATG
>JAOXXN010000252.1:12275117-12302872 GCA_026770055.1 Myrmophylax atrothorax
CTGGGGGGGAGCACTGGGAAAGCACTGCAGAAATGCCTCCAGGAATGCCACAAACCCCACAAAGTCCTAGCTGGAGGCCCCAGCAACACCAGAGAGAAGGCAGGGGAAGCAGAAAGCATTGTCTAGTCCTGTTTTTTTCTGCAGCTGAGCAGGCTGGTGCAAAGCCCTGGCACTGCACGGTAGGGAAGGACACAAGTCCTGCACAGGGGTGCAGGCTGGGGACAGCTTACAGCAGCACCACTGCAAGAGCTCTGCTAAGCCCTGGCCTCAGGAAACCCTCATTTCCAGGCAAAAAAGTCTCCTTCTTCTTACAGGCCAGTCCTTCCCAAAGGTTTAAAATGAGAACACCACATAATCCTGTTTTTCTGTGGTGATGTTTGTAACCCAGGGACAATTTGTAATCCCACTGCAATCACTTCAAAATCCTTGGAGGAGAATCAAGCAATGCTGTTATTTGTTATTATCAATGGAATAGCTGGTAAGCATTGTCCCAAAGGCTGGTTAAGAAGGGGAGGATCACACTGCCTCACACAGCTCCCACTCCTGTTTCTCCTTATGCCTTTTGTTTCAGAAATCAAGCAGGAATAAGAGTTCAGATGTCCTCTTGTTGTGATCTAAGTATCTTCCCAATAGTACAACTCTTTAGCTCTGTGGAAATTTTCAAAACCAAAATTGCTTCTTCTGATTGCCAGAACCAGACCTAAATGAGAGATGGCAAGTTTGGGGCATCAGAATGAATGTTTCACTATTCATTAAGGAATCATAGTGGGTTAAAGAGGTAAAAAGCTGCCATTTCTACAACTCACATGCACCATCTCACTGTCAGTGATATCAATGGATACTGTTCTGCTTAGATCAAATCATTTTACCTGGTACGTGTTTTTACTGATTGTATTAACAAATTGAATACAGCCAAACAGTTCTTACCTTCTGGAGTTGTGACTGCATTGGAATTATTTGACATTGCTCAGAATGAGGTTGCAGGAGTTTTTTACTTACTGTCATCAGAAGTGGAGCTCAGTGAGCCTTGTCCTGGAAGTGCCACCTGCCTGTCCCTGTGCCACTCACACATGGTACCCCTGGCCAGCATTTGCCACTGAGATCTTCAGGCACCTGCAAGCAGAGAGCAGGCAAATTAACTCCTCTGTCAGAGTGAGGAATGTTCCCAACCCTGAAGAAAAATCCCAGCACCCTCCTCCTTCCCTGAGAAACCCTGAGAAGAACAGAACTCTCCCAGCATGCTCCAGACACATCATTTTACTCACCAGTCTTCCTTCTCAGACTTACTTTGAACACTTTTTGTTTGGCAAAGCTGCCCCAGCGGCACAGGGTGCAAAACAATCGTCATTGCCTAATCAAGATGAACAGAATGGCTTCCTTCAAAAAGAAAACAGATCGTTCATTTTTTAGGATTATGTCTACAACATTTAACAGAAACTGTCTTTGAGGACATTCATCTGTGACCTGAAATGTCCTGATTCTGGGGAGAAAATTAGATTCCATTAAGTCTGTAAGTTTTAAGTGCATATTTATGACTAATTATATACGCTTATGTACAACAAAGATACAAATTTCATAAACCAGAGATTATTTTAACACATATACATGTTTTTGTTTGTGCATTCAGCATATAAATATATATATTTTTATATATACACAAAATTTTAATTAAATTAAACCTGGACATGAGTGGAGTACCCTGGAATAGATGAAAATTTTGTATTGAGTAAAATCAGTAACTTGAAAGAAGAGCAAGACAAAGAATTAAATGTAGTCCAGAAAGAACAACACTGGAGGGTCCCAGCGGTACCGGGGGGTGTCCCAGGGGGATCCTGACGGTACCTCGAGGGAGGCTCGGCTGTATCAGGATGTACCGAGAGGTAGCAGGGGGGTCGTGGGGTGGTCCCGGCGGTATCCGGGTGTCCCGAAGGGGGTCCGGGGGGTCCCTGCGGCGATGGAGGGGCGCTGCTGCCCTCTGGCGGCAGATTCGGCGAACAGCGCGGCACCGCAGCATCCCTGCGATGGGAAAGGGCACGGACGGCACGGAAAGGGACTGGGATGGGGCTGCTGGGATCCGTGTCCTTGCTCTGCGGGAGCAGATGGAAAGCCCAGAGCTCTTGGGGGAAAACAAGAAAGGCGGCAGAAGGAAGTGTTAGCAGGGTAGGTGAGAAGGAGAATGGCAGAGCTTGGAAACACCGACAAATGAAGGCACCTGCTCTCTGGTTTGATGCACAAGGCCAAAGCAATAACGTGCCCAGGCTGACAGGGAATGAACCTGCACAAGCACTGCCAGACCGGCAGTTTTCAGCCAAGTGTGTTTGTTACTCTCCTTATAAGAACATTTTGCAACTACTCCACTTTGGCAGCCCGAGTTAACTTCTGTGACATTTCTATACTGCACACAACACTGAGGTGGAAACTCTGACTGTCCTCCTAAACTGGACAGGAGCTGCACGTGTCAATTGAATCCAGTGGAAATGCTTCACCGAATTGGGCATATAGGAGGTCTCCTGCATTAACAGATGATAGCCAGAACGAATAATGGAACCAATAACTTAGCTAGCCACACCATAAATGGCCCTACTTTAATTTAAAAAGATATATTTAATCACATTTTATGTAGATGCAGTATTCCTTTTCTTTTGCTGTCCAGCTGAGAGTATTTCACATCACTCAGGGCATCAGTCTGGTCCACAGGTCCTCTTACACTGCTTGTCTCTCCAGCTACCTTATATTTTCATTTGCATAACTATATTTGTATGGTTTTAACATTGAGAATATGCTGTCAGCCCTCTTCCCTCCTCCCAGTGAGAGCGTCCCTGAGCCAGTCTGAGCTGTGACTTTGGCATCATCCACCTTCCAGTGGGAACCCGCAAACCTTTCACCTCATTGAAATGCCATACCCAGGTAAATATTTTGCTGCGCCTATTGTGCAAGGCACTCCACGTGCCGATCTTACCTTTTGATGGCATCGCTGCTGGCGAGGGAGTGAGCAAGAAAACTGGCGTGGGGAGTCACCACTGGGGCTGCAGCATCCACCGTGCGGGTCCCGGGGTGGGCTGAGGCTGGGGCGAGTGCTCTGCAAGGACTGTCCTCAGCCTCTTGTCCCCTCCTTTCAGCGATCTGTGTTCACCGGACTGCAAAAAGACTTCGACCCCCGAGGTGCGAAAGTGCAGTCGGCAGCGCCGGGCAGGCAGTGCCGGTGGCAGGCGGGAGGGGGCGCTCGCACCGCGCCGCTCGCTCCCGGCGCTGGGAATGGGATCGGGAATAGGATCGGGAGTGGGGAGCGCAGAGCCTCGAGTGCCACTGTCCGGCCGCCCGCGCCAGCGGCAAAACCCGGAGCAACGGGACAGGCAAACACAGCCTCAGCCAGGTCCGTGCCAGCACGTCTCGAGCCCCACGATTTATTAGGATTTTGGAAGACCGGCTGAGCCAGTGGAGCCGAGGCCACTCTGCTGTGCCCACACTGCCGTGCCAAGGAGTGCCCGGTGACAGGGACCATGCAGGGTGCTGGCACAGTGACATGGGCTGTCGAATACAGGACTGCAAGCTCACTTTGCTGTGACTGTCCCTCTCATAGAGATCGGCAAGGATTCCCTTCCAGCTGGAAGTCCGGCAGATGATCTGCTTTTACATTCCCCTCTTGGCTTCAAGTTTCAGAACAAAATGAAAATTTAGTCTCCAGGACAAGCAACCTGAACCTTTCCTGTAGCATAGAAGAGCATCCTTGCAGTGACATGCCTCTGTGCATCTCTGCACCACTACCAAAGGATTCTTTGCTGGATTTTCTCTTCACCTTTTTAATGGGAGTTTGCACCTTCTCTTGGTCTTGTTCACACAGAAATCATTCCTTGGGGCAGATAGATCAGATAAATATTTGAGAAGACTCTTAAAGCCACCCCTGAGTTCATAAAATAATAGCAACAAAGTTCAGTTATCACTCCCAATACCTTCTCAAACACATCCTTTAGAGGAGTAACTGCTATCATGCTGATTTAGCCTCTCCAAAGTACTAACATTTCTATTTTAGCATCAGGAAAGCTTAATTGCTGAGCATGTATAAACAAGGAATTCCAGTTACAAAATTCTCTCATACATATAGGAGTCTTCTTCATTTTTTTAATTACATTTTATTGCCTTCATTTTGCAAATGGCAAAAATACAATGACCCCCATTATGCAGTTATGCACTGGACTTCACTACATGCAACAGTTTGGGATAGTCTTTACAAGATGTCCAGCAGGCCCCTGATCTACTGCATGGCAACACTTTATAAAGGTTTGCTTTGTTTTGAGCATTTGCAATATCTCATTACAACACAATGAGCTAACTCACGGTCAGGTTTGCTACACAAAAATCTCTTCACTTGCTCATTTCTTGAGATTATCTCAGTTTCCCAGCCTGAGCTGATCCCAACCCTCTCCACCCAGTCCTGGCACACACAAAGATTATTCCAAGCCTGGGAGAGAGGAAAGAGCTGAGTACTCTCAGTGTGATCTGTACTGACTATGCTCCAGGACCACAGCACAAGCTTCATAGTGGGGACAAGTGCACAGGAATGGGTCCCTGTCCCCAGCTCTGCCCCACTGAAGCCATATCTCACCTTTGCTATCAGAAGATTTTGGTTTCCTGCTGTGATGAATGGCAGGGGCTGAAAGGAGGTGCTTTGCCTTTGCTCTGGCCTACTAATTTACTACTCTCCAGAGGTGTGAGTGACACAGAGCCTGAGCTGCATTAGGGTGATGCTCCTCTTGGGTGAGACAACCCCAGCTCCCCCTGGCACTGCTCAGCACCATGGCCTGGGTGAGGTGGGCTGTACTGGCTGCTTTTCACTGTAACCACATGTTTGACAGGGGAGAGAAAGAGGGCAAACCTCAGCAGCAGCCATGGTGCAGCCTCCTGCACTGAGGACAGTGCCCTGTCCCCACTGCACTCACCTGCAGACCATCCTGTTCCTTCCATCACCTACAAACACCTGCAACTCTGCCAAAATACACCACAAAGCCCTTTGCTCTCAAACATGCTGAGTTTTCTCTCCAATTCTTCCACACATTTAGTTGAGCTTTCCCTCCTCATTTCCAAAGCTCTGATTACTTTGTGAGGCTCCCCCTCTCCCTCACATCCCAGTTTTACCCGTACCTGCTTCTGCTGCCTCTGCTGCCTGTGCCGTAATTCTCCCTGGTTTTACACTACTCCAGTTGCCTGGAATAACCTCCTTATCAAAACGCAACAAGCTCTTTCCAGCTCCTTTACAAACCATATGAACATCCACCTGTTCCCCTGACAGTAACCATATGCCTCTGTATTAGTTTTGGAGTGTGGGAGGCTGCTTTGCTCGATTTGGGCAAGATCCAGCTCCTACTGAAACCAAGGAAAAACTTCCCATTGATTCTGTGGCACTTGTACCAAAGCCTCAGATTGTAAATCTAATGGGATGCTTTCCATGTGTTTTAATTGCTGCAGCACACCACACACATTTAGGACTCTGTAGAATAGCCAGTAATGATTATCACTTAATTGTAGCAATATAACACCAGCCAAGGAGGTAATGCTGGGTTTGCCATCTCAGAAGGGCAGCATAAAATCACTGACTTTATAAAGCCCCTTTACATGCCAGAGTTTAAAACACAGAATGCAAGGAATTATATGCACCTAAATTTACAGGCATCTGCTGGAGAGGAGTCCTCCCAAGTCGAGCTCTCCTCGGTGATCTTAGCACACAAACTATCTTTGTATCAAAAGAAATCTGTCAACACTATTTGTGCAGAATCATAAACATAACAAATCTTGCCAACTCCTCTGTGAACTGGCTATTTATTGCACTCATCTCCAAGGCTTTTTGATACCAGAGCTGGAGGCTGCAAACATAAATACTGAAATGTTGTCTTGCATATGCTGCAGCTTAATTTGCTGTGTTTGATTTGAGGCTTAATTTTGGAAGACCCTCAGCAGTTAGCCTGCAGGCCACTCTGCCCAGCCTGAGAGATAACAAAGGGAGCCCAACAAGCCACATGTCATCCTCCCTTACACCCGCAGGAGTCAAAATGACATGTGCGTGTGATTGTAGCCAGACTATGAACTGTCCCGGCCAGCACTGGACCTGTACAAAGGGCAAAGGCAAAAACCCAACCCAGGACCACATCCTGGCAGTTCATCTGAACTGCCTGAGCAGAGAAGGTGGTCAAAACATGTCTCCCCCTCACCATCTGTTATTGGTGGTGGTGGGAGAGCTCACAGCATGTGGGTTTGTCTGCAATGCAAGAGCCACGGACAGGACCTCTCTTCAACCTCCACACCAAACCTGGCAGCTGGTTTGATGTGCCAAGAACTAGACTCAGGCATACCCCTTTTGTTCACTAAAAATGCTGTTTCTGAAATTTCAAAAAAATTTCAAAGAAATCTTGCCAAGATGGTTGTCCCACACACAGAGGGATGGTTTCATTTCCCTGTAGGTCAGTGGTCAGAGCAGGTACATGGCATGGGAGAGATCCAGCCTCAGAGTGTTGGGGGGATGTTGAAACCCACCTTTTATCATCTCTCCCAGATTCTGTGATCATTTAAGGAAGTGATTTACTAGAACAATTCCAACAGGAGCTGTTGGGTCTCCTGGAAAAGGCACAAATAGTCTGATGATAGAGGTGACTTCTAAGGTCCAGGATTTTGTTTTCTTATTCATTAGTTTTCAAAATAGAACAACAAAGATGGAACTGAAGACAGCTTTCCTGTATCTCTCTTACCTTAAACTTTGGCACAGACAAGAACACACTGGCACCTCCATCTGCAGGTTAGTGGTTCCTGATGTTGGGCTTATATTTTTGTTATTTCTTTTCTTGTAGAAGATTCTGTGTGGAAAATCTTGTCTCAAGCAGCTAACAAATTTCAGCAAGAACAGAAATATTAAGTTTGTGATTCCAGTGAGAAAATAAACATTCACCCTGGTTTTATCTGAAAAGCCCTTCTTCTCCCTCATTTGCCCACAGATTTAAATTGCTGCCTGGAACCAGAATAAAATGTTAAAAAGCCTAGATAAGGCAATATTTCCATGTATGTTATAATACCCACATGAACTCATAGGAAGGACTTTGTATGAAGTCTCTTGCAAGGTTTTGTGTCTACTTACATGATGCACCCAACTGGAAGTTACATGTCAGCTAAGGAAAGTGAGAAGAATGATGCAAATTGCACTTGTCCTTATATCGCTTGGGATCCAGGAAGTTATGATCTGTTTGATAAACCTGAAAGAAGAACAGATAATTTCATTCAATATTTTGGGGGGAATGGGTCTGAATATTTCTTGAAGTGGTATTTTTGTCATGTGAAATGCTTCTCTGCTTTTTGCTGCTGCTGTCTGGCATCTTCCATGCTTGAAGTACAGGGAGGGATTTTAGGAAAGCAGGGGGAGACCACTTGAATGAGGCACAGGGTGTTCAGGCTGCCTAGTTTTTTCAAAAGTCATTCATGAGTTTGGGTGCTCAATCTGACACATCTGAGAGAGGCTGTGTGTGCACAAGGTAAAGATGGGACACACTGTTCTGGATAAGACAAGAAGTGACTTGAACTTTTACTGCAACTGAAATAAAATCTGACAGCACATTTAAACATTCCATTAATTTATAAGGAAAAAAGGGCAAAACTAAAGTCTACATTACTATAATCTTTTCCCTAGGCATGAGGGAGAACCAAACCCTCTGACCAAAGCAGGCAGTGCTGAAGTTTAGCTGTGTGAGTTAAAACCTTCCCCTCTAATAGTCAGGAATCTCTGCACTTCAGTGCCTGGAAAGCACAGAGCAGGCAGGAGAAATGCCAGCTGGACAGTGCACGGTGCACAACTGGCTGGGGTATCTGGGCTGAACAAATCCTTATCGACTTGGCTTCTGCAGCACATTCAGGGGAAATTATCAACTGCACTAGAAACATCACTGAGGCACATCCATATGCAGGGCTGGGTTTTCCTCTGAATCTGTCCTGCTTCCCATTCCAGTCAGCACATCAGTTCACTCAGCACATCAAAAATTGCCAAATTATTTGTTTTATATATGTATATATGTATTGACATACATACAGAAACCTGCCCTCTAGCTGCAATAAAGTAGGTAAGCAGAATGTAAACCATCATTAGCATAACATGAGAATCACTATAAAAACCTGAAAAACAATGTATAGTTTATATTGGAATATGTTTTTTGAGTGAAATATGGTAACCCTGTTTTTTCTAAAACAGAACAAATTAAGAGTTTATCTCAAATAATTGGTGCAATTCATAACTTACAATACAGTCTAGTGCAGAATTATCTACTTGTTTTCTCTGGCAATTTCCACTTGACAAGAGCTTGGTCTGTATTTTCTGTTTTCATAGAGCTCTTCATTACTTTCTGATCTACATTAAATCTTCCTGAAAGTTGAAAATACTGGATCTAAAATAATGACACTCCCAAATATTTTTTGTAATCAGTGCCATTCCACCTCTGGATTCAAAAGAGGACTGGGAGCCAGGAATTCTTAAAGACTTAAACAGAGCTCTGCCAGTAATTTGCTGAATTACAATGAGTCTAAATCTTTTGAGTTTGAGTCTCAGCAATACTGAGCAGCTTTATGGAGGACACTAAGGCTGAAATCAAGCCCTGTAGAAACAAGCACAGATTTTGCCACTGACCTGGCCAGGATTTCTCTCACAGGACCAGCTTGGACATGTGGTGCTTTGGGAACAAGAAGGATGCTCCTGCAATGACCTCAGTAGGACTGAGGTACCCCAGGATGCTCAGCTTCATCCTCCTGTCTCAAAAATGAACAGCTAGTCCCCTGTCCTTCGTAAAGCCTCTGAATTTATAAAACACCAGAGGAGTTTGTCATTTTGTAAGATGCAAAAAGTGCACAAACTGCTGCTGTTTTCACAATTTTTTAAAATAAAAATTAATCAAGTCGAAAACCAGATGATCTCACAGACTAACTGTCCTTTCTGTCCAAGGTTTTCACTTTAAATGATGTCTCTGCTCTTTGAGTGCACAAGGCACATCTTGATTCCTCTCCAGTTTAAAACTCTCACTCTAATGTTCCTCCGATTGCCGTTTCCTTATTTTTTTTTTCCCTGCATAAAATCCTGACAGCCAAAGGGCTGTTTCTGGGCTCAGACCACATAAAGAAACATCAGCTCCAAGGAAGATTTTCAGACAGAGGAATTGTCTTCCCCTGTCCACAGACAGATCTATGAGGACACACTCACAATCAGAAGAGACGCATCCTCCCTCTCCTGGCCCAGAGAACACGCACAGCGTCTAAATCTCACACCCTGAGCTCTGGTTTAGGATTCATTTTGTGCCTCCAAGTAAGATGTCAATGTTATTTTGTCAGCAAACCTAAACTTGAGGTCCCCTACAGACCTGTGCATAACACTAGAGACGGATTACACATGAACACACTGACAACTGCACAGCTTTGCATTGCACAGCTCTGCCTATTCCCAGTGTCTGAGGTTGGGTGGCAAAGGGAATGAGTTTAACAAGAAGGGGACGACATTAAACATCAAACATCCCCTTGCTTCTGACAATTAATTGAGAAGAAAACCTCATAATCAGTTGCAGATTTGTCTCTGTGTAGTTAGCGTGACTCCTCTCAATTATCACACTGTAGTCCAGAGCAAGGAGTTTGGTTCTCATCTTTGTGTTACTTGAGGATGGGGAGGCAGCAGACAGAGTGAAAGGTTAAAGGTGACAGGAGGAGGTCACTGAGGGTGTCACTGTCGCTGAGTTAGCCATAAATAACAGAAAACAGTGTGGTCTTTGGTTTATAGCCCATTTTTAAATGCACACTGTATCAGGGCTGTCAGTGAGGTGTTGGGAATAAGCGTACAGAGAGCTGGCCTGCAGCAAGGCAGGTCTGACCCACCCCAAACAGCACTGGGGCTGTTGGTAGGAGGAGACATCTCAAGAAAGAGTTGCCCTGGAAAGTTGTGGCTGTCCTATGCCTGAAGTTTTCAAGGTCAGACTGGATGGAGCTTTGAGCAACCTGGTGTAGTGAAGCTGCCCCTCAGTCTGTAGGTTACATTTGTTATCACCTGGAAGTAAAAAAGCCTTCCAAGTAAGCATGCAATGTGCTAATCTCTTAGGACAGCACATGCATAAAGGCAAGTGTTTATATAAATGATGCCACTCACTTCAGGCTGATTTTAATCATCAAAGGAGGAAAAACACATTTTGTTTGGTCTTTTACTAGTCAAAAATGGCTGGTATTTAATAAGCCCTGGAGCCAGATCTCAGTAGGACAAGCTTTTTATGGGCCAGAGGCACCCACCATACCGTCCCTTTCCACACACAGCCACTGACCTATGTCCAGCTGATTTGAATTTACTTCCTAAATCTGATGCTTCACCCAGTTAGATCAAAAAAAGAGAAAGAAACATGGCATTTCTAGACCACAGTTCTTGGTGTCACTACACATTACTGATAATTTAGGAATGCTACAGAACATCTCAAGTTTAAAGTACTTTCATGGTTCCAACGGAGAGCTAAAACAGATGGGGTTTCAACATGACCTTTCAACCTACCAGACACTGCTGACCCAGATTATAGTTCAACAAAGCTGCTCCTGGATTCATATTACATTTTGGGAGAAACAAGAGGGTTACAGTGAGAATGGATACGCTGCCCAGAGGCAGCTCAGATGGCAGCTCAGAGAGCTCAGGATGGGAATGGCATGGCAGTCCCACTCTCTGTGCAGACGTCTTTATGCTTAAGTAGGTGCTCAGTGCTTGGAGAGAGCCTCTGCTATCTGCCATGGAATGTTAGAAAAAGTATTCAGGAATGGGGGAAATAAGTGAGAGATTTCACTGGGAAATTGAGGAGAGGGTAAAAAACCACTAAAACAGGAGAAGCGCTCCAGTTGAAAACACTTTTTTTCCAAGTTCACACTGAAAGCTGAACCCCTTCTGATGGTGTTCAAAAGAGGCCAGGTTTAGCACAGAGGTGGCTGTATTTCAGCAGAGAGGAGGAGATTGCTATAGCCTTCCCAGCTCAGCAGCAGGGGCTGGTCAGCCCAGACAATTTGCCCACCCAGGATCCATCAGAGTGAATTGGGCTTGTCTGTCTGAGCTCAGCCAGTTGGGAACTGGAGAGGGACCATAAACCACCAAGCACTGTGGCATCCTATTGAAACTGGTGAAGTTCCTGTCAATGTGCTATTATTTTAGACATTACAGCACTAAAAATAGTGCTTGTATTTTTTTAAAAGCAAGTTTGTTGTTTTCAGGAGCTCTGAAAATATAAAGGGTTCCATAAGCACTTAGAACAAGCTTGTGAAATAGTCTCACTGGAATACAAAACCACTTGAAAATAGTGTTTGTTATATTTCCCTATGAACTAAACAACAGACTATGCAGACCATTCTGCTAAAACACTGTACTTTTTACTTTTTTTTTCCTTACTGTAAGAAAATCTAGGAAAACACCCCCACAATACCTACCTAGTTTTACTCTGTTCCGTATGGCAGTGAGAAATCTGGATTCTCACAAATGTTTCCAAAATACTATCACTGTGCCAACAGGTTCTTCAGTCTCCTTGCCCCCCACAACAAAATGTTTATGATCCAGACCTTTATTATCTCTGTAACAACAAAACCAGAAAAACAACCCTTATGCCCTTCAAGTGGAGATCAGCTGCATGAGGAGGACCAGGCTCCTCTTAATCCTCAAAAGACTGACATGTGTCCTAATTGTGAAATGTGTACAGCGTTTTCCAGAGCAGCTTTCTGAAAGTGCTGCCCACGTCTGTTGCTGTCTGTTGGAGCCCTGCTGGAGTCTTTGCTCCACGACAGCAACCAGAGCCACTGGTGGGGGCAGAGCCTCAGCTCTGTGGTCCAGCACTACCTGAAGTAGCCAGTGGGGAATTTCCTAACACATCATCCTAGGAGAGCTTGATGCTGAACAAGTAGGAGCTTATCACCAGGTCAGTGTTCTGTAACTGAAATGGGATGATGATGACGTGCTGGGAACTTGCCAACAATTTGTGTTGCAACGGTTTACAGATTATACAGTGTGATAAAGGCGCTGCATTTAATGAGTTTTGTCAACTCAGTTATCGTTTTCACATCACACAAGGTGAATTTTGGGCCAGACTTAGCAGCTATGCAGCCCCTTTCATCCAAAAATTTCAAAGAGATTTGTCCATATTAATCAAATTTCAAATCTGCCTTGTGAAATATCTGTTTAGGCTCCTTAAGAGCATTAGGAATGGGTGTAGAGATCCCGACTGAAGGTCTGTAAAGCAGTGCCTGGCAGTGGGCACTAAGGGCTCCTGTTGGGGAGCATGGGAATGCAGGTGGTGTGGTGTGGTGTGGTGGTGAGTTGTGCTTCCAGCCACCTGCGATTTTAATTTGCTGAATTTTGAACCCACCTAAACTTTCAGTATTCATGTTTCTTTGCAGAGAATTTTATAGATTAAATATAGAACGTGTTAAGAAGAATCTTGTTTTCTTACTCTGAATCTGCCACCTGCCCATTTCCCTTGTTGCTTTCTTGGAAGAGACATTCCCTGCTCACCCCTCTATGCCCCCAGGCTTTGGAGACATCTCTAATATTCCCAAAACAGAAAGACCACACACCTGGTGGTGCTTAAATACCTGGTTGCTCTGTAGGTGTCAAACTCTTGCTGAATACACAATCAAGAACCTAAAAAACTTTGCAGAACTGACTCAAAAGGGTCTGACACCCAACACCCACCATGCATTTGTCCCAGTACCCCTTTTCTGCTTTGACCAACACATTCTTGCACAGAAATCAGATATTACATGGCAAAGTAATAAGCTATTCAAGTTGTGTGACGTGAATTAGCAAGATTGACACTAACTGCTAGACCTGTTGCTTCTCCTCCAGGCTTACACTGTGTTGTTGCCAAGGGGACATGGAAGGATGGGGGGAAGCAGAGATCAGCATCCAAAGCCAGAAGAGGTTTGTACTTAGATGCCTGTGAACACACAGGTATTCTTTGCTCATCTTCTCTCACTCCTTATTTTCTGGCTTTAATTACTTAAACCCCTCTAATTTTAAAAGATCATTATTTTTCAGTCAATCTGTTCCTTGCATCCCAAATACAGCTTTAATGTTACAGCAACGACTGCAGGTCCAAAGGAGATGGATTTTCTGTCCCCACCCATGAAGAACAGTTGATTTACTCAAAACTGTGCCAAGGCCATATGCAAATCATCCTAATAGGAGCAGCTGCTGGCTGCACAGCCCAGGGGATAAACACAAGTTCTGTTCATGCTGCTGCCCCAACTCACATCCCCAGAACCACGTTTGGGTGAAGGAAAAGCACAGTTTCTATGAGCTTACTGCAGCTGTGGCAGGTAACTGTGATAGAGATTCATGCTGTGGATGGAGCTCAGGCAGCAGGAGAGAAGCCTGAGCAGGAAAACATGTAGGAAAATGTGTCTGGGCTCTCCCACAGCAAACTGGCACTGTCCTCGGGCAGCCGTGCCAGTCTGCAGCACATTAAGGCTTGGCCCACGTTTTCTGTTGAGAAGAAAACCTTCCATCTGGATTTCATCCTCTTAAGCCCCACGAGTGTATGTTATTTGTATATATTCTGCAAATGACAGGATGTTTTATAGAGTTTAAGGGTAAGCACAAAGAGGATACCTGGTAAAACTGTTCTGGATTAAACACAAACAACAGACTTTCTGCTTTGCTCTTTTAAAGCTCGTCTGGCATAAGTATGTGGATGAAACTAAGTCAAAAAAAGACTAAGCCAAGGCTGGTGAAGAGTGGGAGAGCCTGGTGGAGCTGAAGGTCCACCTCTCATTGCCTCCTCCAGGAGCCCAGTGTCCCTGCTGCTGCCCCACAAAACACCAGGGCATAAAGTCCAGCTTCTCACTTTTAAACAGTGATCTCTTTTTAAGAAATCCTCTTAAAAAATCCTGTATTAAGAAATCCCCTTAATACTTTTGAGTTTCTTTGGTGGTAATCAAATGCCCCTGCTTTGATGGTAGGATGTCAGGCAGCAAAGACTGACTCCACTTTGTCTTTTAGAAAGTGTATTAAGAAGTGTGATTAGAATGTATCTTTATCATCCAGGGGATGTGACCACACTGCCTTCTGCTCCTCTCCCACCCCAATCTTGAACTAGTTATCCATGCTTTTCATTACTTAAATAAGTCTGGATTTTTGTAACATGTTTTGTTGTGGTCACTTTATCCTTTGATTTATTTATTTACTATAAACAGAAAGCAGAGGCAGATCAAGCTCCCTCTAATCTCTTGTTTGTTCAGAGAGCCCATGGAGCAAGCCCAGCAGAAGAACAGGTTTGAGACCATCATATGCACATTCCCAGAACTCAGCACTCTGCTTTTCTGGGAATCCTACACCTTAAGGAGACAGTTACCCACTGCATCTCTGTTCTGCCACTTCCCAGTTCAGGTCAACACTGTAGGAAACACACACAACTCAGCCCACATCGATCCTGGGGGAGCTTTGGAATCAGTTTTCCTCTCTAGGAATTAAAAAAAAAATAAAACGAGAGAGAGATTTCCCTGTGAATTGTAAGAACTATTCTGAGGAAAAGGACTTCAAATCAATGACTGTGAGGCATACACTTAGAGTAAGGGTAAGGTTGAATGCCTTGAAAAAGAAACATTCCTTTTCATCTCTGGAGACCACAGAACCAAAAAAGAAGCCCATCCCCCCCACAAATTCTCGTCTTCCGCTCATTTTAGGACTCTTCTGACCACCACTCCAAACTTCATCTGAGCCTCCAGGCTCCACAGAGTTTTGCCCAATTTCAGACTTTACAATACATGTTTTGCCAGATTTACATATTCAACTTCAGAAGATGCAAACTATTTCTACTCCCAATTTAACAAACAATCATCAGTCAAAGAAATCCTTTTCCCACCTCAAGAACTTACATTGTTTAAATGGAAGAGAACTGTTTTTAATTAATAATGGGCTATGAAACATATATAATTTACAACAAGGGCCCTGGGGAAAAATCCTGATGCTGTCAGATTGTTTCAGCAAAATGATCCATGGCATCGAAATTCCAGTCACAGCAACTTGAATTGTTCTAGACTGTAATCAGTAAAAATAAAATGGCTCCACCTACTCACCAGTGAAAACAATATATTTCTTGTAAGAAATCCTTCAACTTTCAGTCCTTCTGGACCTTGTGCAATATTTTGTGGCTTTTCCTAGCACTGTTTTTATGATGTTGACGATCAGATCTCCAAGTGACATCAATACTGGTGGGACAAAAAAAGAAACAAAATGAAATGCTTAGAGCACAGACATTCTGGAAAGTCAAAGCAAATAATAAACAAAAAACGCACTGGAAAAACATAGTGGATCTTAATTAAGAGCCTGCCTTTATTTTGGCAAAGGCAAATCATCAACAGCTTGTGTTCAAACTTCTATCAATATTTCTTTTTCAAAAAGTTCAGGAGTGTAGACAATAAAGTACACCATGGCCACACACAAGATAAACACCATCTTCATGGGACAAAAGTACCTTAACATCTACCAACAAAAGTCCACCAAAACCCAGCCACATAATTCACCATCTAAAACGTCAGCTCTTCCCTTAGCGTGAATCAGAGAATCCTGTAATTGCTCCCAAGTGGCAAAACCACAAGCATGGAAGTAAATGAGCCATGATAAGAGTCTCTCATATTAAAAGCATCATAAAAGCTTGAATACAAAGCCTAGCAAGAAATGCCCTGCTCCACATGGCACAGCTCAGAGCAGGCTGAGCTCACCCCCTGGGTGCCGCCTGTGCTCTTTTATGCGCTGGAATTCAGTCACTTCGTGACAATATTCCAGACATGGAATTAACACTTCTGAAAGCTTTTAGGGATCAGAGGTTGCCCCCTTTGCAAGTTTTTTCATACTGAGGACGTGATGAAGTAGTCTGGCTCTAGCTGGAAAAATGGTTCAGATGACACTCAAAGAGGTGAGAGAAGACTGGGGAACTGGGGCCAAGGTTGGCATTGACCTCATCCTTTGGTCTACTCTGCCCTCACACCTAATCTGTGGCATATGTCTGTGCTTTTCCTCTTCAGGGTCTGATGTTAACGCTTCTTGGGGATTCTGTGCATGAAGCCCCAAACACAGGGAAAACTGCTGTCTGCTCTGGGGTTAACTTAGACTGCAAAAATTACAGGGATAACGAGGAGCTCATTAACTAATGTGGAGCTGCAGCAGCAGTGAGCCAGCTCAGAGGCAACAGCCTTCCCTGGGTGAGGAGAAGGGCAGCGTCCTCCTTGGGACTGCCACAAAGTCAGCCTTTAAGCTCTGCAGACAGACAATGATGTTTTTATAGGTGACACATCCAGAGCTAGTGGTAGTTTCTCAGTGCCTGCGACAAAATGGGCTCGTCACTGTTGTGTCTCTGCTGGCACTGGTGAGGACTGCTGCACTGCCACTGGCTCCAGCTGTTGGGAGTGTTGCATTCCCATCCTTTTTTGCAGTGGGAATGAGGTACTCAGCACAGCAATTGCAGGACCCCGAGCGACTTAGCCATCAAAGCTGAGTTTTCAGTGATTTTTCAGGGGTTTCAAAGACCCTTTTGACAACATGTGCCTAATTCCTTTAGGCGCTATCAAAAATGTTGTCTCCCCTGGGGAGGGCTGACTAAACAGAAGTCTGAACACTCATGTCATAAATATCTTGAGACAAGCCTGTTGATTCAGTGAAATGTGTGGTTGGCTCCTATTGTAAATGCATTCACAGAAAACCTCACAGTGCGCTGCCGCTTGGGATTACTTGTGAGCAAAATAAATGACAAACATTTTGGGTTTTTTTTTAAATAACGTTTTGATACATTACAAAGTGGCTTTTCTTTTAATTTTACACCACATCGTTTCAGATGACATGAAGCAACATAATTTGCCAAGACAAGATATATACAAATAAATAAATAAAAAGGGATTAAAAGGAAAGCCAGTTCTGAAAGTTTGTGAGTTGGAAAAGGCTGTAATTTAAAGCAGAAATGTCTGGATTAGATTATTCTGACAAGTTAAAAGGAGGCAAAATTTTGCTACACATTTATGAAGCAGAAACAAAATGGAGGGAAAGGAATGGCTTCAAAGTGAGAGGATAACTCACAAAACCATGTACTTCTGGATTTGAACCCAGATCTGATAACGTTTGGTCACTCTGAGCAAGCCATGGACCTTCACAAGTCAGACTCACTGATGAGCCAGGCCAGGAACCAGCAGGACAAGCAGATCCCTCTGTGAGAGACCCAAACCATCAACCATCAGAGGATGGGGGGACAGAACTTTCAAACTTAAGGTGATATGTCCAGTGAATAATATCTTGGACATTGGGAGGCAAACCCAGCCATTGATTGCCTCCAGGAAATGCAAAGATCTTCAGGCTGCACAAATGTCTCCCCTGTAACATGCAAAGCCACATCAGTGATGATACTTCACAGAAAAAACAAACCAGCAGCTCTGGAGCCAACCAGTCAACCAGAAATCAAACTAACTCAAGCAGAGCTTTTAATTCTAGCAGAGAAAAAAATATTTCCAACCAGAGCAGAGCAGATCCATCTTATCTGATAGCTCAGGGGGCAACTTACTTTACAGAGTGCCAAGTCCCAAAGTGTCAGCAGAAGGCTGTGGTCAGAGGTTGAACAAGAGACCTCCAACCACCTCTAGTGGCTGAGATCTGTTTGGAGGATCTTGTTTTTCCTTGAATTTTTCCTAAATTTCACTATGATGGGTGGAAGTATCACTGAAACAGATATTTTACAAGCAAAATTGCACATTTCTGAGGGTCAGTATTTCCCACTGGAAAACTTTTTAGTAGCAGAATTAATTATAATATGGGTTTTGTGGAGTACTTTGAAGAAAAAGAGTATTATTAAAACAATACTCATCTAATACAAATAATTACTATAATAAAACTTTAAGGATTAGATTATTATATTTACATTACTGTATACTTTATGTCTTGAGGGATTGTACACAACTTTTAAAAAGAAAGTATTAAAGAAGTAAAGTAACTTCTGGATTTCAGCAGCTCTGCTGACTCCTTTGGGCTAAGTGTCAGACTAAAAACAAATCTTCAGCTTTCCAGAGCCCTGAAAGTTTAAAGACCCAATGTGTTACAATGACACCCTCCTTACACTTTTACAATCTGTGCTTACAGATAAATGTTAGCAGAGTCCTGGCACTTTAACAAAGGGAGCATAAATACAACCATGCCAAAACCCAACCCTGCACTGCGAACCATCACAAGTCCAACCTCCTGGGCAGCACTGCAGAAAATTCAGTCCTAACTGTTCTCACAATCAGTAGAGTCCCTGGTTGTCCATTCTCAGGCAAAAAAGAAAAATAAGTCTCACTTGCTCAGATTTTAATGTCATATTCTACATAGTCTAGATATTAAGCATGAAATTCAGCCCTACTGCCCCATGCCCTTCAGCCCATGGAACGCCTCATTTTACAGCTTGCTTACAGATATATTTCAACTGGTAATATTCAGAATTTCCAAATGGAAAATAGCTCCTGGTATGTGAATATGGCCAAATCACAGGATAATTTTATTCCCACCAGTTGTTGCCACGCAGTGTGAAATCACAGCTCAGATTACTCCATACCATGGCTTGCAGAAATTTGGACCAAAACTTAAAAAATATTAATGTACATGCAAATGCAGTCTTGCACATAAATCAAGCACACACACTTAATAATCTGGTGCTTTGGCTTTATGAAATGATAGATCAAAGCAGAACAAATGAGAAGATGGAACCCAAATTAACACATTAACTGAAACAGAGCCCTCTCAGATCCTGGAAACCACTCTCTGTCTGGGTGTCACATATCCAATTACATTCCTCGTAACTCAAATGACAGAACAGACTGAGAGAAGTTAGGATGCCTATTCCTACTCATCACCAGCTACTCATAGTAATTTTTTTCAGAGTACTAGCAATTATCCTTCAAGGAGAACAATTAAAATCCAGTGTAATTGGAAGTCTGGTTATGATTACAGATGAGTCAAACTGCTTTGGAAAATGAACACAGAACTGTTTGGAGCTCCATTGGTATTTTATTAATCATGTCATTAAAATGGATACATAAAGTGGGTGCAGCTATACAGTGGGATTTCAAAAGCTCTCAGCATTAGCCACACTCTGCTCCTAGTAAAGTTGGGAGGAATTTTATTCCTTGAGTTTAATGGGAGCAGAGTTAGGCCAGAATTGAGCATTTTTATAGCATCCAAGCCTTATTGTTCATAAGGAAGCCAATTCTCTTGGCATTTCTTTCATTCTTTCTGGTGATCCCATAATCCTGACATTATATTCCTGCCCTAGTTGCAGTCCCAGGACTGGAGGTGTTGCAGAGCCTTGAGCCTGGAGGATACAAGGCAGAAGAGCTGTTCCCACTCCTCTCCATGAGGATGAGAGCAATGGGAGCTTTGCAGAGGAGGGAATCAGCCTGAGCCAGGATGATGAGTTTGCTGCTGGGGGTGAAGTGCACAGACTTGGCCTTTCAGAGCTCAAGAGCAACACAGCAATTTGGAGCAGATGGTTGGCATCAGAGAGAGGCTTAAAGAAACAGCGCTGAGAGTAGAGAGCTGAAAAATAACATAACAGGAGATTTATTTGTGGTCTCTGGTTCAGGGCTGTCTAAGAAACATAAGCAGTGGTTGGTACTTTCCGCTCATCACAACTAACGTGGGACCTTGATCCAAACAGATTTTTGTTTTGCAAAACCAAAGCTTAATCTGGTAAAAATAGGTCTAAACAAAGCATGACTCCCTCAACACCAATTCTCTGATGTGGCTCCATCAGACACTCAAACTCCAGTGCAGGTTCTTAAGAAAAAGGGGGATTGTACCTCAAAATGCAAAACTCCAGAGATAAACACTTTCCAGTATTTCACTTCTGATCAGTTTGTTGGCACTGGAAGCAGGGACTGAGCTATGCTGGAAAGATGGGCAATCATTCATGTAAATGAAAGGTCAAGAACAGGCAGTGGGAACACAGGCTTAGCTGTCTACTCTGCCCACTGCTTTGGCCAACTCTGGAGAAACCTCTCTGGGGATTTCCTGGATAATCTGCTGTAGCTAAAGCAGCCATGCCCATAGGCTAGGAAAGATACCTAACAACACAGATAACTTGAGAACTATGGCTTTAAATGCTGTCACTGGGTTTTGTGCAACAAAATCTTCATTCTAAGAACCCATGTACTCATATGTGAATTATACCAGTCATACAAACTGTTTTAAAAAGGTATCAGAAGTTCTCAAACTCAAAAGAATACACTGATTCCCTGAAAAAGATGCTAAGATCTAAATTTTCATTTTTAATTAAATGGGAAAAAAAATCTGCTTATAATCCTCTTGAAAAGTGATCCCCTTGGAATGAATAGTCTTAATGCTTTACATCTGAAGGAAGCAAGGTAAGACAGTATTATACTGGATTTTGTTCTATCGGAGGGAAGCTGGAAATAATCTGGAGAAAAGATTATTTCCAACTTTCCAGCTCTTTTTCTATAATTAACAGGATGTAAGACATAACAAACAGAGGCTGAAGAAAACCACAAACTCTCCATATGGGGTTCAGTTCCTGTTTACTAGTATCCTGTTTACAGCATAGGCTTTGATGGTCAGATAATCAGGCCTCTCATGTTCCCAGAATGACCACACTTATTCTGTACTTATTTAAGGCTGGAAAGACTTTTTAATAAAAAAATATGTTGAGGAAACAAAGCAGAGAGATTATAACAATATGCATCGCTACAGAAATACCAAACTCATTGTTATAGAATAGAAAATTACCAAATACCCTTTTGTGTGAAAACAGAAGGACGATGTGAATTGCCAGTTCAAAGGGAGGCGAGGAACAAAGTCCTTTCCCTCTTGCCCCTGCCCTGGTCCATGTCTGGGTCATGTAACTGCTCAGGTGGAAGGAGGAGAAATAACCATTACCCAGGACACCCCTGCCTGCTGCCTGTGATGGTTTTGCTGGCCAAGGGCTCTCTCAGGCAGGAGGCAAGTGCTGCCTCTTGCCCTGCCCTCCTCAGCTCCAGGAGGGGATGGGGAAGGAGGACAAGGGGGTTTAGCTGCAGGCTGGCTGTGCTCTGCTCATGCCTTCCCTCCTTAACACAGAAGATGGTTCAGACCATGCCCCAGTCTAGCACAGGCAGAAGATAAACCTGAATGGCACCAGAATAAACAAACTCAAACCATTCTCATACTTGGTAGGACCAATTCCTGTCCTGTCGTGCCCAATCCTCTTTTGGCTGAAGACTCTGAAGCACACACAGGACCCTCCCATTCCTGCTATTACTGCAGGTAGCACTGTTTCCCAAGCAGCAATTCTTCCTAAATGCCAAGAATTTGACAGCAGTTTGTGGTGACAGTGCTGAAAATTCTGAACTGTGCATTGCCAGGGGCAAACCTGTGCTGTGTTGCCCAAGGAGGACACTCAGTCCTGCCAGTATGTGCAGTCCTGCTCTGGGAGGGGACGACATCCCAGGACATGGGACATGTCACTCCAGAACTGTTTCCCTTCCCCATGAGGTCTGGGCCTGGTATGAGCCCATGCTTAGGTCCAAACGAAAATTATAAAGTGACTTCTCATCTACCTTGGTGCACTGGTGTGATGCAGCAACTCTACAACATGAGTCACATCAGCTCCTTACCCAAGTCTGGGAGAAAAGAAAAGAATTCAAAAGAGCAATCCTGAGGGATAAGGAGCAATAGGATAATTCTTCAGGGAGCTGGGGAAATAAAAAATATTATAATGACTAAAAAGTTGCTGCCCCTATCTCTGAGATAGTGAGGACTTTCTAACTTGAAGCTGCGTCAAAACATCACAAGTGGAGTGTGCAGCAGAAATGGCAAAATCTTGTGATTTTGTAGTTCCAAATAACAAAAATTTTGCAACATCAGCTACTTCTGTGATATTCCCGCACCCTTGGGCATAAAGTTCATCTTTGGAGACAGTTCATTTTCAGTTCTGCCCTGAACTGGAGCCATAGCTGTGTGGAGAAGTTCTGAACATGGGAAAACCACAGGAATCCAGAGTCAGTATAGCAGTGTTGGTACTTCTTGCTATGATGTCATCTTCTATTGCCTTCTCCACAAGAGTATAAACCTCTTCTCTCCACAGCTTTTCCCCCTTCCTTTATAACAAAAACTTTTAGAAACTTCATTCTCCTTGGCGCAGATCAATTTTTTGTCATCATGTTTTTGTGACACCACTAACTGAACTGTTAACTTTTTTCAACATTGCTGGTCATGCACACAGTGTACGGAATGTACAAAAGTTGGAATTTATTCTATTTTTTTAGTTGAAGGGAGGGTTTAGGAATAGAGAGGCCTGCTGCAGGAGAGCTTCCTATTTTCATTTCTCCTTCAGCGCTTGTGTTATGAGATCAGTAATTTAGAGAAATTACACTTGGCAATCAAGATTTTCTCATCACTTTGTATGTGCTAAGAATAGTTGCAAGTGTTAAGCAAATAAAATTAAGAATGATCATGAGATAGTCACTAAGAAAACATACTTTATAACAGCTTTTATCTCTAAGAGAACTAAAGTTTTGTTATAAATAAAACTGCTGAAATTATGCATTGCAAATAAAAAAGGTTTTGCTTATTTAGATTTTTCTTCTGATAATTTTTTTTCATAAATACCATTTCATTTTGCTTTTAAATCTGTTTGTTGTTTAAAATGGTTTACATCCTAAGCCACGTTGCTATACCAGATTTACTGATGTCATCTCTTTGCTTTATACATTGACTGTATAAAAGGACAACTCATCAGCAAGGCAAGGGAATTAAGCTGTTGAGATCACCTGACAGTCTAGCCCTCACATGGTTCTGCCTGTATCAGCTAAAATCAGGTGAATTTATGGGCTATCATGCTTGCAGCCCATTAGTAACACTGTTTGGATTAATTTATTTATTTATTCTCCTGAGAGCATCACTCATATCTTATAAAAGAGGAGGAAAGTCCCCATGACTCATGTAGGAACACCTTAATTAGTGTAGTTGGAAAGGGGTGCTGGTCAGGATATACTTCCTTGAGGACATGGTCTCCTGGGAAAATAGCCAATGTTTAAAAATTTCTTAGGAAAGATGGAAAACAAATGGAAACTTTTCCAACAGTACTGTTTTGGTATGTAAATTATTGTAGTGCTCCCAAAGAGGTTGAGATTAAAAACTTCAGAACATAGTTAATTAATAGTGATAATGTTAATATAGTTTGCACCATAAATATACCTGGCCTTTAACTGAAGAATAAAAAGAGATGTTTGGAGGGGTATCATGGGTGTGGAAGATTTCAATCTTGTTTAGCCTGAGGTTTATCTGCAGATCTCTCTTTGGCCAAGATCTCCTCTCACAGTCTCCTGGTTCATAGCACTATAAACGAGGAAAGGATCTGGTCCAGAAATTTATCAGGTTTAATATCATCATAATTACAAACAGCCCATTACACTCAGTAATTACACCATGGAGATGGAAATTTAACTCCATCCTCACTGAGATGTTCCGCTTGTAAGTGATGCCTGTGGCACATCCACATTCATTCTTGGTTCTTTATGGAGCACCCAATATTTCTTGGAACAAGACTTCAAGTCATATTATGGACATCCCAATTGGATCAGAGCCCCTCCAGCAGCCACAAGGTATAACTTGGAGAAGTAATTTTTCAGTAAGAGTTAATAAAGCTGCATTTGAACCCATAAATGAGAGCCAGCAAGCTCCATAATCAAATAACATTCCCAAGAACATTTCAGCCTCCAGGGATATAATTTAATTTCACGCAATTCCTTCCTAACCATGAGAAAGTCTTAATCACGTGTTGGTCAAACACTGTCATCAGGTCAGCACAAGGTTTGTCTGATAGGTATAACTTCATGAACTTCTTGGCTCAGGGGGACTTGTTACCTTGTAGAATTTCAGTGCCATGGTCATTACTCAGGTGCTGCTCACAGCACCTCAACAAGGTTACTCTTGTTCATCCAGGTAATATGACTCACTTGACACTTCTGCAAGACAGAAGATCCAAGAGATCCAACCACAGAGCCCAGTCCCAACTCCCTTGCTGCAACCACATAAAGATACTTTCTGCACCACAAACACACTGCAGCTGAGAAACCTCTTATCAGTCATTAGGGCAATGCTATGAGTTGTTGTGAAAATGCAGTACATTATTCTGGAGGACTGGAAGGACACTAAAGATCTCTCTCATTGTTTTTAAAGCACAAACATTTTTACTTTATTGAGCTGAATTCTGTAGAATGCATCTTACAAGTTCAGCCATCTGCCTGCCACAGGCCATGGGCTGCTGCCTTTCAGCAGAAAGTGAGGATTCATCATTGTTGTGTTATTACTGAACATGCTTTGTGTCGATAATAAATCAATTTAACATCTTTGTCACTGGAAGGCTCCAACAATCACTCTATTGCACAAGCACACGCACCACCCTCTCAGCAGCCTCCTGCAACCCAAGCATTCTGGGGACACCACTGCCCCCCTCTCAGCTCCCTGTGATATCTACGGCCTGGAACAATACAATGCCCTTAACAGGACCTTCCAGGAAGGGCAAAAAAGTCCTTGATGTCATTTACTGAGGGGCCAAAAGGGCAGGTCTTCAGCTGAGAAATTCCTAATGGGGCCATGATTTTCTCAGTAAAACTGCTCTCCAAGAAATCCTTCTCATGGCGCCTTGCTGAGAAGATTTTCCTATTCTCCTTAGTTATCAAAGGGCAATAAATATTAAGTAGAATTGGTCAATACTTTTTAATGTGGTTTCTTTGTATTGCTGGAATATGCTGCTATGCCAAAACAGATATAGTTAGGAGGGGCGGGTTGGCTTCAGTAGAATTTTTTAATTTCAATTATTCTCCTAAAAACAATGGGTTTGAAATGGTCAAAGAAGCTTTCCTTGACATTTTTAAGTACTGAGAAAATGTTCTTTACTTGAAGCAGCTTTTCATTTCCAAATGTAAGTAGACTTATCACTAAAAAAATCTAAAGATGAATAAAAAAATGAGTGGTTTTCTGCTGTGGGACGGGAAAAATATCTGAAATCTCAGAAGTTCTCAAGGTACAATGAACCCATTTTTTTGGTGAATTCTAAGACCAGCTGTATCCTGTATCTACTTGTGGATTAGCTGACATGACTATGCTTTCTAGAATACACCACCAGAATAAAACCTAATCTAATACCTATGAGGCATATTGAAACTAATTGCATTAAAGTGAAACTCCCTTCATGGAAATTAGTGCCAAAACCTCCACTGAGCTGAAAAGAGTTGGTCTGGACATAACATGTCCAGTATTTGCTCAGGAGCAGATCTTGCAGAAAGACCCACAGTGATGAATCTGATCTGATTCTACTCTTACTGTTATTTATGGCTTCTCCACTACTGGTGAGACAAGTCATCTCTGATTTTGCCTTTGAAAACCCAAAGAGAAAAGCTCTAGTTGTGCTAGGAGATGATTGCCAGAGCATTGGGGTTAGAACTGGAAAATGAGCCCTTTTTGATTGAGAATATGACCAAGAACAGAAATTTAGAAAAAGGAAAAAAAGTGAATGGTGTTTAAATATAAAACACCAGCCTCTGCTCATCAATGGTCTATAAATAGCTCGTTCAAGTAATGCAAATACGCCTCTTAGTAAAGTATTAACCCTACTAGAAAGTGTTTTACAAAAGAGAAGTGGTCAATCTTAAACTCTTTGCTCCAATAACAGGTCTCCAACCCACTCGATCCCACTCCGTTGGGAGAAGCTCTTAAACAACACATCAGATCTCCTTGGTAACTGCAGTCCTATATGAGAGCTGTTTTATTAGTTTCCTAATTAAATTTCACAAACTTCATAGCAGTGACAGATTCTTGGTTATCTCTGCTGCAGAAATTCAGATGGGATGCCAGAGGGAAAGGATGGGGCTGTTCGTCTTATTGCCTGCCAAGATTTCGTGCTACCGGTTACACTCGTCAATCTCTATCTGAAGCAGTTAAGAGCTAAAGAATTCATTAAAAGGGCTGAGATTTATTAGAGGCTCCTCAAGCTCATTAAGGATGCTGATGAAATGTGAAACCCTTGAATCCACACGCCATCTAAGAAATGCTCAAGCAGAGCCTATTAAGTTTTGGAAGCTAGAGGGAACAATGTGTTTTTTTTTTCAGAAGTGTTATAAAAAAAAAAAATCAGTGCAAGATTTTTAATTTCTGTTACCATTGTTTAAAATCATACTTTTCAGCTGTGTGACTCCTTTCCTCCCCTTTGCCTTTCATGAACAGCAAAATGACAGTGAAATTTGGGTGCTTCAGATAGAAAGAGGGGAGGAAGATAAGAAATATTAAAATCTCATTTAAACTGTGGGAAAAACAATCAAAAGAGAAAGAGTGAATAAGAGGACTCAAATGGCAACTGCTGTGGGAAAACCAACAAACCCAACTTCCCCCTTAAGTTGAAATACTGGAATTACTAGAAATAGTGAAAATACATTTGTTTTTTCCCTCCTTCCTCTACAGAAATTTCAGTTCTTCAGACATTTCAGTTACACTGAAAGATCACAGGCTTTTGGCCTGAATATTATTTTTATTTTCAACTGAACTGTTCTAATTTTCACTTTTTCCATGAAAAGCAAAGCTTTCAGGAAAAAGGCGGGTCCTTCTGCAAAATATCTGTGTTGCTGAAAAAAAATTGCCTCTTAAAATGCCAGATATAGCTATCTGCCTAAAAGGAAAGAAATGAGAGGTAGAGAAAGAAGAAAGGAAAGACTGAAAAAAAAAAAGAAAATGTGGAAAATTTTTATTCCATTTGTAAAGAATGATGCAGAGGAGATGCCAGATGTTGACTTGCCTTTAGTCCATCTCCAAATCTGAGCACATCCAGCTTGTCCCTCCTGCACATTGGTCAGCTCAGTCAATAAAGGCAGATCAAGCCTCAAAGGCTTCTCAAAGAGGGGAAAAAAGCAAACTGTTCTGTTCTAAAACAAGCATCGACAGAGTTTAGCTCAGTAATGACCTCCAATCCAGCCTGGTGTGAGATGTTTTCTACTTATAAATGAAAGAGCTTTGCCTTAGATGGCTTTTCCACTGTGTAAGATGCTGAAGGCACAGGGAGTTTCTGTGGCCAAATGAAATTAATTTTGTGCACAAGGCATTCGCCCCCCAGGGAGGGATTATAACCCAGGGAATAAGAGAAATTCTGTAATGAGTATACATGTGAGAAAAAGCAGGCTGGTTGGTTTGGGAGTGCTGTCACCCCAACAGGAGCAGCCCAGCCCCTGTGCAGGGCGGGGACGGCACGTGCAGCCGCTGGAGATGGGAATGCAAACGACACAGACTCCTCTGAACACCAAACGCTTGTGTGCTCCGTGTTTTGTATATCTCGGAATGCAAATGCAGTTGAGAAAATTGCACTTCACATCTCGATGGAGATTGAAATCTGAAGTTCCCACAGACTTGGAGGTGTTCTCGTTCAGACCATTCTACAGATATACTGAAATACACCATAACCTTATGCTGTAACAGGAGAAATTTCAACAGAAACCTTACCAAACATGTCAAGAGAACATGGGTGTACATTGCCTTCTACATGTCCTCCCCTGCCTTTTATGTTGAAATAAATGCCTATTCCTCTATTTTTATGTAAATTCTACCTTTTTTTTCCCTCATAAAGATTTCGTAGTTAATAACAAACACAACTGAAATATCCAAGTCAGTGTCAGCAGAGCAAATTACCTCCCTGACCAACACCTATTTCAGGAGCTATTTCTTCAGACCAGCAGCAGCAACC
>JAOXXN010000252.1:12318018-12335718 GCA_026770055.1 Myrmophylax atrothorax
AGTGCTCATGCAACACCTTGTCTTTTTCTTCTATTTTCTCTCTGTTTTCTGCCTTGGCTACAGAACTGATTTCCCAGTCCCAGCACCTTTGCTGGGTGATTACAGGAGACAAGGAAAGCCACAACAGAGACCTGACCTGCATCTCTGGGGCCAGGAACAGTTGAGCTCCTGGGCATTATAAGAGTCCTCAAAACGAGACGTCAATAGTAAAAAAAAGCAGAAACAAAACTATGAACTTGACACAAGAGTCAGCACTGTCAGCATTTACTACATCAGGTTTGCTCCTGCTATGAGCTACCAACGAGCCAAATGCCAAGATTGCCCTTGGAATGAGCTCACTGGGCTCTCACAGTTGTAAACTCAGCACTTGGATTTGGTCTGGGAATTGCTTGAAACCTAACTGCCAATCCTGAACCCAAGACTTTCATAGGTACATTCCTCCCCAAAGAAAGCATGGCTGAAATTTTTACTCTACATCACTTAGGCTGTTTAAGAATCACAAAGTCTTTAATTTAAAAAGGTAGAATATATGTATGTATATCACTGCTTTTTGAGCCATATTTAATATGCAGTGGCTTGCCCTTTCCATACTGTATAGGCTTGGTGACCTCCGATCTGCACATGCCGAGGAAGGCCCTTCTGACATCAAAACATTACTCAAGAAAATTCCTTTCAACAGCAGGTACTTTACTGACCTAGATTAAGTTGCTGGAGACGTCAAAGCCCCCGAAAAAAAAGAAGCTAAAATTGGCCTAAATGACTTCAGGCATAAAATCTGACCAAAGGAATTATGTCAGTTGCTATAAGCAGAGAGGAAAGCATGTAGGAAATATGAGGGATCAAAGGGAAAATCAAGTTAGTGTGATTTTTTGTTTTCTCCCAACTAAAATAGATGCTTCTACTTGTTCTGATGTGGAAGGAAGCAACGGCTGTTGGCTGCCTTAAAGCTGACTGCAGAATGCTTTTAAAAATGTTTTAAAAAGGAAAACCAAAAATGTGTTGACTGGAACACTCCATGTGATTCTGGGCTTCATTTAAACTCCTGAGTCTCTCAGGAACAGGAGTTACAAATTTACTCAGGGAGTTTTGGAAGCAAAGCTTTGCCCAGCAGAGTCTCTGTGGAAAAGCACTTGAGCAAGTCCCAGTGAGGTGTCAGGGCAGGGGCTGACCTGCCATATGCTGTCACAGGGGGGTCGGTGCTACACTTCCAATATTCCCTCTGGTGCACCTCTTGCCTTCATGTCATGGGCAGGGAAGGCAGAAGGATCAATAAAGGGCAAATGCCTGTCAAAAGAGAAACTGGTCCAATGTTTTGCACTTCCAGTTTTGAATTAAATCATATGTTCACAGCCATACACTTTTAAAGGAAAACCTTCCCTACTGAAAGCCATGCTGGGTTTTGACCTAAAAAACCTACATCTATTCAAGCACCAAAAGAAGTGGCCTGACTTTTATAGGCATTGAACAGCTGAAGCACATTGAGCCTCTTCAAAGCAAACTGGCCACGCTCTCTCCTGGCTCACAACAGCCTGTACTTCAGCGGGCAGGTGTCGAATCCAATCCCTTCACTGATACAGGGAGGGACCTTCCTGTCCTGCAGATTCACATCGAGGCACTTGAGAAAGGTCACGTTAGCTCCATCCTCCTGTGGTTGGAGGGCTGAGGAACATGGACACATCTGGGGCCCCGACTCCAGACACCTTCATTTTGAGACAGCCAGGACAAACGTGTAATAGCATTTGCACTGGCACCTCTGTCAAACCAAACACTGAAACAAGTCCAGCTAATAAATGATATCACTCTTACAAAGTGTAAAATTATATGACCTTCTGAAGCATATTGTAAAGTTCATTTTTTGAGTGTATTTTGCCAGCAGATCCACTCCAGTGCCAGTGCCTGCAGTTTCCCCAAATGGGCATTTTAACACAGCTTTGCAAAATGAGTTTTTCAATTGGCTATTCATGGTGAAAATGTTACACTGAGCTAAGAGTGTCCCACAAGATGGATACTTAGAAACCCAGTTATTTTTGTAATGGACATAAATAATCCACTTGACAGTACCCTGGAAAACACTCTCAGCTTGGTTTACTGGCTCTCCAAGTTTTGCCACCACAGGATACAGAAACTCAACAGGAAAACAATGAAACTGTGTATGTCTTAGAATCAAAGGAACATCACTCGTTCTAAAACACAAGACTCTAGAAATTTGTAGAGAGAAAAAGAGAAAAATCTAATAGATTACAAATGATTAGGTGAAACCAAGGCTCCTTGAATAAGACCAAATTAAACCTGGAGGTTTGAAGACCCCTTTGTCAGTGGAGACCCCTTAGTCCATGAGGTTTAATTGTAAAGTTTCTAGGTGGAAATGATAAGCTATTAGAGCTCTGGTTGGTACCAAGCTTGTAAACATTGCCAGGAGAGGGGAGCGACCCATGAACCACCACAGTGTTGGTTGGCTGCAGAGGCAATGGCAGGAGCAGAAAGCAAAGCTGTGGCTCCTTTCAGCTCTCTCAGCACTTAAATCTCAGCTTACTTCCCCTTTAGAAAGTTTACGAGGCACATAGAATGGAAGCATCTCTACATTGCATTCTGACTAACAATATGTGTAGAACTTTATATTCCCCCCAAAACCTCAAATGTGAAGGCAACAGCAACACACCCTTCCTTGGGGATGAGCCATCTATGGATGGTGAATTTAAAGTGATCTGCACAGGTACAGTGACACAAAGGCAGAGCTAATCGGAGCCATCCCTTGGATGACTGAAATAACCATTACAACAGCGAGGCACAAACCTCAGCCTGAGGAGCAATAGGATTTCTGCTTTTGAGTTTCCAGTTGCTGAGCTCATTTCTAACTCTTGCAGAGTCACAGTGCTGTTCCCATTAAAAAGAAAACAAATGGATTCACTTAAATTGAAATATAAAATCCTTCCCTTGACATTGCTGCTTGTGCTGCCCTCTTTGACTGAATTATACCCCAGTCTCCTGACAGTCCTTAAGGAAGTGCTTAAAGTCTGAGTCTGTGTAACACCCACTGTGAGGAAGGGGTCACCCAAACTCCTATCTCCTACTGCTCAACTTAGTTAAGAAGAAAAAGACTGTGCTCATGTTCCAACACATGTTTCTGTTTTTAGATCTCTGGGAACTATCTGTGTAATTTTTTTAATCTGTTCTCAGAGCAAATGTCAGTGCAGTTGAAGTCCAGCGAGGTCCTTAACACCAAAGAGAAACCCCAGACCTGTACGTGGGGTGCTGGGAGTGGGTGGCTGTGAAGGGCACTGCCAGAGTCACCATCCTGGCTCCAGCAGGGCCTGGACTGATTCCAGATGAAGAGCTGCTGGCTTTGTTCCCACCTCTGCTAACACAAGTTTTGAAGAAAGGTAGTAACTACCCAGCAATGATGGGAGGACTGTAAGAAGTGGTTGCCTCTGTGAGGACACAGAGGGATGACCACAGGGAGGACCTGCAGCCTTGGCACGTGCCAGCAAAATCTCCATCCCAGCCTTCAGTGCAGATATTCCTCATCCTGCAGCACTGCTTGCAGTGCTCTCATCGCACCTTCACTTGCCACATCAGCACACTCAGCGTCCAGACCAGACAGAGTAGAAAGTTTTCTCCTACATAGTTTCCATACTTAAATATAGGAATGTGCATGAAATAGCAATTTATTCAGTTCTACCCTTACAGAATCAGAAGAAATTGCTGCCTGTTGATGCTCCAGACTCAAATGTCTCATTTTCTTCTACTTTTCTGTCTTTATTCCCCTGCTGCCTGGGACCTGCCTCTGGAGTAGAAACAGTCTTCTGGTTGTATGTGTTGTCCAGCCCCCTCAAAGTAGAGTTTTTAAGTGTCACCATAAACAAATTATCCAGATTAATTAATTTGAAATCTAGAGCTTTTCCTGAGTCCCAGCATCCCTGAGCTGGGCTGACTTTATTTTGCTGCTGAGTGATACAGATGGGCAAGTTGCTTCAGAAGCTGTTACAGTCTTGCTGGCACTGAAGCAACCCTGGAATAATTAAGGGCTGCCTAAAGCCTCTATACTGAGTTTAGATCTACTTCTGCCCTAAGCATGGACACAACACTTTTTAAAATGGACATGCAAACATCAGCAGCTGCTTCATCTGAAGCAATAGCCAGTCCTTTTTGTGTCACTGAAATGGCATAAACCCAATATAAACAGGAACAGGAAAATACTTTCTAGTATTCTGCATTTTACAGCTTCCATTAAAATTAATGAAAATGAGATCTAAGAGTTCCAGAAGCAAATCAGCACTAGAGTGCTTAGAAATGACACCTTAAAAATTAAAATACTCAAAGCACATGAGAAAATAATTTTTTCAAAGGAGATTTAATGAACTCTGACAGTTATTTGTATAATGTTTGTTATGTGGCATCACTAAGATTTTTCTACTGGTGAAGGTTAGATGAAAGTGTTTTGACAGCTCTCACTAGAGGGATGATATTTAATATAGAACAGTTTGCAAAACAGTATCAGGACCTGGGAATACCTTTTTGGTTAGTCATGGTGACCTCCAGCCCCGTGAAAGAAAAAAAAAAATCCTAAATTCTGTAATTTCTTGTTTTAGCAATTCATCTCACAAAGGAATATTACTTGAGATTTTTAAATGCCTCTGCAAGGCAAAACGGTGTCCAGAAACCAACTTCCCATGGTTTACATGAACTGAGGTCTTGAAAATGAAAAAGCCCAGGATGGAATCTGAGCAGGTTGGATTTTCAGAGCAGAATAATTAACCAAATGGAAAAAATCTCTGAAGTTTGGGTAGGCTCAAACCTGAAGTTTGCAGCCCACTCAGTCTCAGCCCTACACCGCAAAACAACGCAAGTGGTGCCACCCAAACTCCAGCTACTGAGATTGGGGCTCTCCAAGCTCATTTGTCCTCCACTCCTGGGGATCTTCACCCTCAATCCACAAATAAGGAAACCCAAATGATAATTGCATGGAAAGGTAGCAAAGTGAACATAAGGAAAAGATATGGAAAAACAGAGCTACTGCTCTCTGCTCAAAGATTCGTTCTGATAAGATTCTCCACTCACAAAGGTCTATGCTATCATGTTCATGCTGCTTTCTACCAAGTGTGGGATTTTGCCTTCACATCAGAGGCGTTTCCTTCTAGGAAGTCTGTCCCTATAGAGAAAAAGAAAGGCCCAGCAACACAGAAGCTTTGGGCATACAGCTCCTAATAATCCAAGTGGGAACTGTTGGTCCACATTTGTTCCACAGGGTAAAAATGTGTGTCTGTGTTTGTGTGTTTTGAGGAATCCCATGGAACATAGTGGCAGTTTCAAAACTGTTCTCCTTTGGATTTTTCCACCCCTAAACATCTACTTCATAAAATGGCTTTGTAACAAAGTCAATTTTTTTTTTTTCCACCCGAGTAGGCAGTTAACCTTTAAAGTAATTTTAGATTTCCCCATGGAAAAAAAAGGATAATCATAATTCCTAAAGAAAAATTGTGAAAGAAAATTCTTAGAAGATTTCATTGTTAGCTGAAAGAACAGATTTCTGCCAACAAGGAATCTCTATGATAACCTGCATGTGTGAGCTCCAGCCTTCCATGCACCTCATTTTTGATGCTTTCCAAAAGCCAGCAGACTATCAGGCTTCACCAGGGATAGGCTTTCTCTTACAGAGAGCCCAGCCTTGATTATTAAAGGTTTCTATCTCAGCTTGTCCTAATGTGACTCTGTGGGGACAGAGGCATAGGAGGGAGCTGAGTCCTCATCTGGTCCTGATTGCTGGCACCCAGCACTGCTCTGCAGCCTCCATGGGCTCTCCCCAGATTCCATTTTTCACACACTCCAATAACACTAAAGATGACAAGACAGAAGAAAAACAAAGTAAGAATAACAACAGCAATCAAACTTGTGAAAGATCAGGAGGCGACAGTTTAAAAATTATTAATAACTCCAGGCTTGTTTTATTATAGTTAAGCTGTATCATACAGAATGTGGAAGAAGAGATTTGTTGGAAGAACTAAAGGACTAACAACATTTAGAAAAAATATATATTTGTCATCGGGAGCTACTCTTCAACTTCAAAGCATCTTCAGTCTCTTAAAAGGATTTACATTTGAGCTGAAGGGAATTTAGGTAATGGGCAGCTCTGAGAGACATTGCCTCTAGCACAGTTTTCACATATCACACAGCTAAAGAAACAATTCCGATTGAGTTTCACATGATGATTTATCATCTCGTAGTATCCAAGCCTCTCAGTGGCTCTTTAACATTCGCTACACACTTTTTGAAACTATCTAGAAAATTACAGAACTGTCAAATGGTCCCCCATCTCTCCTGAAACTCACACTGTGCCTGTGGCCTCTTCCAAACCCAAACACACACTAAGTAATTCCCATTTTTCC
The DNA here is from genome assembly GCA_026770055.1 of Myrmophylax atrothorax. NCBI lineage: Eukaryota > Metazoa > Chordata > Aves > Passeriformes > Thamnophilidae > Myrmophylax > Myrmophylax atrothorax. The sequence goes on from JAOXXN010000252.1 coordinate 12,324,402, forward strand.
ATGAAGTTACAGCCATGCTTTTGGTGCCATTTTCCAAGCACAGGAGCATAGACATGGGGTTTATAGGAGCTGGAGTAAATGACACAGAGATTTTAAGACAAAGGAACGTTCCAAGGAAGGAAACAAAGTACTGAAAATACTTTTTAAAAAAAAACAGAAATCCAGACAATTTGCTAAAAGTGATGCCTGAGTCAGAGCCCAGATTTCTACCAGCTAAACTACATTTCAACAGCAGTTCAACTACTGAGCATAGAGCTAAGATATTAGAGGGGATCTCAGACCAAAATATGGAGTCAAACTTATCCATACGTTGGAGAAAATCTATATGACAGCTCCCAAACTCACATGCAGACTACTCATCTTAGCTTGCAGCATGTAAATGTTCAACCAGAATTAAACTTCTCATAAGCGCTACAAACCCAAGTGGCACTCTGTAACAAACCCCAAAATCTGCTTTTAGAAACACCATCATAAGGATATTTTACTTTTGAATGGAGAATATTCGTTCTTGTAGGAAGGAGGACCCAAGTTTCATTTTTGGCCAGATGCTGACCTGGTGTAAATTCAGGATGTCTTCACTACTTCAAAGCCCTTACTCAAGGTTTACAATCCTGCATATAAAATTAGAATCAATGTGATTTGTGGGTCATCATTTCACCTCTGAGTGCTTTTGTGGAATGATGTCGTTCTTCTGCCTCACAGAGTTTATGGATCAGATAAAAAGTGCTATAAAAACACATTTTAGAAGATTTATTGCTGTGATACATAATTTTCTGCCAACTCTTTCTTCTCAGCTGACAAAACTTTCAATCTAAGTAAAAATCACCGAGAGAAGCTTCTTTCCTTGAAAATGTTCACTATTTTAGTTAAAATCTGAAGATATGTGGGTAATATTAGTTCTATCCCAATCTTTGAGCCATTTTACCAGTCACTAGGATTTTCCAGCTGGAGTATGGGGGCTCTTTAAGCACTTAAACGCTTTTTAGGCACTTTAAGGCTTCTCTGCAGTAGTGCCTGTGTGGCTGCTCCTGCCCCATGGTAAAAGATGGGTAGTTTTATCTCCCACCCTACTGCTACTCAGCTTTCACCTGGGAAGATCACAACTTAGTTTGGGTTTCTTCAGTATCTCATGTGCCCAAGCACAAAGGTTTTAAATGCTTTACAATCTGAAATGAAGGCTCATTATGTAAACAACAGGAGAATAAATTAAAAATAAATCCGCATTTTTCCTTCTTTTTTCGACAACAGCATTTCCTTGACATAGAGATTTCCCCTCCTGACTAACTTCAGAGCTTTTTAGTGGTTTGGGGAAGGGCAGAAAAATATTTACTGGGGAATTTAAAAGTTGAAGAAATATTAATAAATGAACTAAACTGCAGCAGAAGTTATCAGCCCCGATTTACCCCGAAGGAACACCAAAAGGCAGCTTTCCCCCAGCAACTGTTTTCACTAGCACCCAGAATCCTTTATGTACGAGGCACTCCAAAAAAAAAAAAAAAAGGAGCTTTAATGTGACTTAAATACTTAAGTGTTTAAATATTGTGGATTAATTCTTGTGGCTTAATACCAGATTAAAAATAAATGTGCTCTTTGTGATGTTCCTTATGCGTGTGACAAAGACTGGTTTGAGTCTTTCTCGGCTCTTTTGTTTCTTGTTGCTTGTAGATAGCACTTAGGAAAACACATTCCCAGTGGCCCCATAGACTTAAATATCCTTTTGAGGCGGAGGATTCCCTCCTCCTTTTTAGCCTGGGGCAAATCTAAGTGATAATGTGAAATACCTGCACAGAACTGGCATCTTTGCTCTCCCTAAACTGCGTGTTGCACCTGAGGGCAAAACAGAGGTGTGTGCGCAATGCAGAGCACTTTGGCACGGATTGGAGGTTTCAGCCTCCTCATGTGATGAGCGCTATTGATTCATGCAGAGAGAGGGCAAATTAACTCCCTCAACTCCAGAATGACATTTCCTGAGCACCGGGACACTAATTCTGGGTTAGGACCAGAGGTGGATGGAGATGGGCAGGGAGGTTCCTGAGCTTGCCCCCGGGCCACCAGCTGCCTGCAAAATGGGAAAGGGGCTCTTCCGTACACTCCTGGAGACAGCGCTTAACTCCCATGTGAGAGAGAGTGTGAAACACCTCGAATCTGCATCCAGACCTTGTCCTACATTTCGATGGGTGTCAGGCTCAGGGCTCCCTCAGCACTCAGGGACAGAGGAACGCATGGCCTTGGGAGGCTTTGCTGTGGTGGCAAAACTGATGGTGAGAACAGGTTGTCTGGAGGTAAAAAGGGGTGTCGGGCAGGTTCTGCCCAGGCCCGTGCCCTCAGCTGCACCAGGAGAAAGGGAGACAGGCTGGGCATTGCTGCCCACCATCCTCCCCTGGCTGCACAAGATCCCGACACGGGAGTGTTTAAATCGGGAGAAAAAAAACCAAAACAACTGCATGGATGGAAAATTGAGAAGGGACAATAATGAGAGTCGTGGGCAAAACCTACAGTTTAAAGCGGTGTTTCTGCTCCAGTTCCCCTCCCGCAACTCTGGAAGAACCCGATGGATAATCTTTGGGAGCCGTGTAAGGCTCCTGCAACACAAGAGAGATTTCTGCTGCCTTTTAGCCTCCTTTATGTGTTCCCGCCTATGGCAGGGGGCTTGGAATTAGGTGATCTTTAAGGTCCCTTCCAACCCAAACCATTCCATGAGTCTATGATCTCATTTCGACCGCCAAGATGTGCCCCACTGGATGGAAACGGAACCAGCAGTGAGTTTGGAGACGGGGCTGCACGTGTTACAGGGCATTCTTTTGCATAAAAATCATTGTCTGTTTTAGGGATACTGATGGGCTTGGATTTTTGAGATCTTCCAGCAGCCATCTAAAGGTGATCTGAATGAGAAAAGCTATTTGAAGTAACAATTCAATGTCTGTGAAAGATAAGATCGCAATCCAAGGCTCACTGAAGGTAGTTAAGGTCTGTTAACTCCAATGGGCCTTGAATCACCGCCTTGAGAAAAGAGCTCTGCAGCCAGGGATCCCATTAAAATGCCAAATCCCACGGGAGGAGAAGGGATTGCAGAGCAGTTGGCTTCCTTGAGACATTTCTCCATTTTCCCCAGTGGCCTAATTCACAGAGACACTAAAAACGGCGCAATATCACGGGAAGGGGAAGACAGACAATGTCACACACCAGTAAAGGGACTGAGCAACAGGAGAGGAAAGGTGGCCGGAGTGCAAAGCCCAACCGGGCTGACCTGGCTGAAAAGCAGACCTTGAAGACAAATTCAACTTTAAACTATTCCCTCTCCTGCTTGCTTTCACACACTTTGTTTCCTGCTTAACCCTGACTGCAGAGAGCAGTCTGGAGAATTCCTCTTTCCCTTGATTTCACCCAGAGGACTCAAAAGTAGATGCCCTGGATGTCTATGCTAAAACTGGGGAGTGTGAACTTGCCCACAATGTTTTCTGTGAACAAAACTAAGACACATTTCCTTTTCTTTTGCAACATAAGACGGCTTCAAATGCTGCTTAGATCCCAGAGTCTTCATAACCCAAGTCAACTGGTCTTTTCTTTCTTCTCTTTATGAAGTGATAATTATGACAATATGCAGCATTGTGCCTCTGTGACTTTCATATCCAACCTCAGTGCTTCTAATGTAGCTTCAGATTCATTCTTTCCCCCATCCGCCCAAGAGGCAAAGGCAAAGATAATTTGGAAATCTTTAGGGCTGTTTACATTTGGAATGTTCATGGGAAAACAGCTTTGAAATAAAAATACGTTTTAACAAGAATGTTATTGTTTAGTTCTGTTCTGCTAAACATGACTTAAATACAGTCAGAATTTGTGCCTTTATTTATGGATTTGATTGGCAATTTAGGAAACCACCATTGGTTATTTGAAGAGGGTGTTTATTTAGTGTTACAGTTTTGGGTCAGTTCCCCTCAAAGCAAACTTCAAGCATATAGAATGGCAAACCTGACAAATCATGTCAACACTTGGAATTGGACACTGCTTTCCATTAACTCTTGGGTAAACTAAATGTATCTGCCAGGGACATTTTTTGTTAAATGGTTATCAGCCTTGTGCTCTCCCATGGAATCCTGACTGCCAGCCTTTCTGGCATTTCCAGTTCTAAAGAAATGTGAAATTAGATTAGAAAAAGCATGGAATAAATGCACTAATTCAGGCAGAAGATGGAAGACCAGGTCTGAAAAGACACTTGCAAATGTAAACCCAATGCAGTGAGAGCAAGGAGGGTAAGTCTGTCCTAGAGTTGAGTTCAGAGGGATTAAAGAACAATTTCACCTGGTTTGTTGTAATCAGCCACTCTGGCATACATCCTACTTATATACTTCTGCAAAATCTGCTGGCTGACTTAATTTAGCTTTCAAAATCTGTCCTTAACTCACGTGTCTGCACTCACCCTGCCATTGCATCACCGCTGGCTCCTCTGCCTGTGCTGGAGCAGAGAACGATGGCTGAACTTTGTGGTCAAGAGTGTATGTTGTGCTCTGAGAATGCTCCTGAATTCCTCTCTGGGAACAGAGGGAACAAAAATGCTTCTTTTCTGAAACCTGAATGTGGGTTTCACACCTGTGGTGCAAAAAGAAGATGCTGAGCCCTGTGACAGACATTCTGCACACACCCTTGGCAGGATACCCAAGACGCCTGGACAACACAGAGTACAAGACTACTGAGGACTCCAGGAGCTTTCAGTGCTCAACAGCTGCTGAAATGGAAGCACAATTTTGGTTCATTGCACATGTTTGTCTTAGGCAAGATGAATAGCTCCCAGCACTGCACTGAGAATGTTTCTTGCCATCGTAGCTCACCTTAAAGCCCATCTGCAGGTACCAACACCAGATGGGTTTTCTAGATTTGGTTCCCAGTTATCACATCAGCTGGAAAAGGCTCTCAAAACTGATATGAAATGTCTAAGTTTACTAAGGCAAAGTAGTCACTCCTGAACATAAATGGGCTCTGGACCAAGTCTGAAGTGGTTTGAGAGAACACCACTGGTCTTCAAAGAGAACATGTTTTGTTGAACTCAAAAGCTACAAACAAAGAATTGTATAATACAATTTATTTGATAGTCACAATTCCTCTTCCCCCACACTTAACCTTGGGAGAACTTCTGAGAGCTTTGGACATTTTGTTGGAAAACTTACTAAGCCAAGTGTCCAACTTCCAGGTCACACCATCTCAAAGTTAATCCCAGTTTATCTACGAATCTCAACCAGAAGTTTCCCAAGAGGCTCTCTGAGATCTCTGTGATTTTCAAGCTCCATCAGACTCAGATGATCTTTCAAACTGTTTTTTAGAGCATTTAGGTACTTTCCACATCTGGCCTTGAAGCTGGAAGTGTGTGATGCTCAACCCCACTAAAACATAAACTGAACTTTTATGAACCTTATAAACAAAGAATAAAATAAAACATAAAATCTCTGTTGGTTTGAAGATTGCCCTGGTGCTTTTATTTATTTATTCATTACCCTTGCTTTTAAACAACAAAAATTATTTTAGGTTCACTAACTTCCTGAGAAATGTGGAAAACCAAACCACTGGATTGGTTTTGAACCTGCCATTTGTTTTTTAATATCCAGAACACACCATTGCAGACGTTTTCCATGTTGCTTAGTTAAGCCATATTGCTCTATTTTTTGAAAAACATTTTATTCTGCCTTTGGCAGGGTTCCTATAAGAGATTAGAACTACAATTCAGGCAAACTCTGTGTTGGAACTCAGGGGAAAACAAAGGATCTCTAAGTCCTCATAGTGGGCTCTAGAAAACTGGAAATATCCATCCTGTTTGTAAGCGACACACACATACTGTGACAAGCTGTATATTGGCCTCCACTTCCCTCACCTCAGGAGATACATGTGAACAATTGTCCATAAGCAAATATTTTAAGCCTTTCTCTAGCAGAGTCTTTGAAATTCAGTAGATCCTGTACTTTTCCCACCTAAAATCTATCTCTGCTGACTCAACTGTGATCTGCAGATCCTGAGGTTTCATACAGCTCTCTCAATAATTCCAGAAAACACTCAGCCCCAGATGTCCCAGCATTGCCAGCTGCTGAGAACCAACACCTGGAGCCAAAGCTTTTGAATTTCCAAATGTACAGTTCTGGTATTGACCAATCAATCAGTTTTGGATCCCCAAAAGTTTTGTCCTTTTTGTCTAAACTCTCTGTCTCTCCCCTTACCATTATCCTTTCAAAGTGTGACCCTTACACGGTTCCTTGTGGTATGGAGTTTTTATTCATTCATGTTTGGTTTTGCACAGAAATCCACTCCACCTCTCTACAAATAATTCATTTTTCCTTTTCTGTCACACAAAGTAGAACATAAACCTGCAAGTCAACAGCTCTGCACTTCCTAGATTTTCTTCCCACAGAGAGGCCCAAAAGGGCTCCAAACCCTTCAGTCTCAGCACAAGGATACGCCCGTTCACAATGGACTTGCAGGAATTAGGGAGCTTGATGTCCTGGTGAACATCCCCAGCTGCCAGTTGGAGTTTAGCTGGAAGCCTCAGCACTTTCTAAGGGTGAAATGTAATTTAAAATATCTAGTGCTTTTCACAAGGATGTAAAGATACCTATCATGCAAATTTGTAAAAAGTCCCAAAAGGAATTGCCTGAAGTAGTTAGAGAAGCTGATGGAGTGTAATAACCATGGAGATATTTCCCCAGTGGCTGGCTGAGCTCCTCACAGTGCCAGGGATTTGCGAGGAGCAGGATTGCACTAGAAATCTGCTCTATCGCTGGGAACAGAGACTTGGTGCGCCCAAAAGAAGAAAGCAGTCCCAAGAGTGCCACAACATGCCTGGGGAGCCGGGTATTGCTCAGTTTTGTAGCCAAGGCCTTAGGGATCCATCTGAAAATCTTCCTTGATATTTAAAGCAGCAGCAAATTAGCCCTGAAATGTTGGTACGACCAGCTCTAATACATCAGAACATTTCTCATAGAAAGGTTATAAAGAGAAGGAACATTTTGCAAACAAACTCATCTTAGCTCATGCAAAGCAAATTTCAATATAAAAACTGGTGGGCACCAAACTCTGTCACCACTAAATTCTGTTTTGATTCAAAATGACATCTCCTAAAGAAAGATCACAACTGACCATAACAAACACAAGACAGTAAAATAAATAATGCTATTTCTAGGAAGGAATTTATAGTCCTGAAGTCATTTAAGAACAGAAAGAAGGTCAGGAAGAAGGATCACATTATAAAACGAAAGCTATTCTGACCTAATGAATGGCAAGGAGACATTTTGGCCACCTCCTAGGGAGCACTGATTATGGCCACTCAGCAACCTCTCTAGGTGGTGGTTAAAACATCTTGTTTCTATTCATTAGTTCAGCGGTGTATTCATTCCACAACAGAGTTTAGAAATCCCCTCCTCCCCCCCTGCAGCACCCCTGGTTTGCAAATATGTCATCCACAAGTGAAAAAAAACCAGAATTGCACGTCAACACACACACATATCTTCATTTTTCCTTCTTTTTTTCCCCCTCCCTCCACTCTTCAGAGATTGCAATGAAACCTCTGCATCTGAGAGGAGTGAGGTGATGCTGGAAAAGGTGAGTTAGAGAATGGTCTCCCAAATGCAGGAATAGAGAAGGAACGTGAGTGAGGAGTGGAGGCACTCCGTGTGTTTCTGACATGCCCTGCTCACATAGCTCAGGGCCTGGACATGGGACACTAGTGAGGGCTAAAGCTGGCCCAGGCTGCTGTAGAGGCTCTGAGTGCTGTGTTCTGTACCTGTTAAAGCCTTTATATGTGCATAGCAGCAAATGCATGATACACTTCCCTGCTAAGACTGTCCTGTGAAACAAAAACCATCCTGACCCACTGCTCTGACCCTTCCTGATTCAGTCTCCTAACACAAGTTCATCCAGTGCATCCTAACAGTGCCCTGGGGTAGGTGTGGCTCCTGTTCCCTCTTGGAAGAAAACCTCCCTGCCTTGATGGTTATAAATCTTCTCATTTCTAGTCCAGAAATGTCTTAGCTTAAAATTGCTCCCTCCTCTCAGTCAAACTAAGAGAACTAACCCATCTCCTGTTCACATCCATACTGCCAAGACAAACACACTGCGGTCCTTGGCTCACTCCTCTTGCATCGTATGAGTAGCTCTGACCCAGCGTGAATTAATCTTCCCCAAATCCAGGCCATCAGAAACCTGCACAGCATTCACAACTGACACCAATAGGTGACAACATCTCCATCACCCAAGCCCCAGGACCCGGGGCTCAGTCTCTGCTCCTCAAATCCAGTCCACCGGCTCCAGGATTTCCCCGGGAAGAATGCAGACAGGCGCCAGGCAGCAGGACATTGCTGGAAAACTCCCCAGCCCCTCAGCTGCATCTTTAGAGATGTTAAACAAGGCCTTTGAAAATCTGCCCTGCACGGAATTATCTCCAATTTCACAGAGATTCTGGGAACAGTATTGTTGCACCTTGTTCCAGTCAAGCTGGCGTGTGCTGGCCCCTGTAATGGTCAGTGTTGGAGATTTAGTGCAAACACAGGCACATGTAGGTTTTTTTGATTAAATTGTGTTTCAAACAGCATGTATAACACCTCAAGTAGATGCAAAGAAGCAAGTAAATTGTAAAGTCTGATGCCTGAGACATATAACCATTTAAAAAATATTTTTGCATGCCTGAATACAAAGATTTCTCCCAAGCCAGCAGGAAAAAAAAATCAGCTTCTCTGAGACCATATTTCCACAAGGTCAAGAGCCATTTCTGTATGCAGTACCACCTGCCTGTCATGATAAATAATATTGTTCTGATTTGTGAAGTTTGCTGCCATGGGAATGAGCCCATTTGCTCCTTAATGTATGTAAGATGTGCAGCATGACCCAGAATTGGCAACACACAGCCATAGTCCAGGAGCTTCTACATCTGTCCTCAATATTTCACTCCTTAGAGATGACAGCTTTTCAAGTGCAAGGTTACCAACAGTACTGATCCCTGACCAAGGTGTTACCTTAAGGTTCAGGCAGCAAAGAAACCTTAGCACTCACATTGAGAACTTCTCTCCAGCAATGAGACCATGTCTGTCACTGAAAACAATGCAATCAATGCTCTTACTTTTAAAACAGATACTCCAAATCCCATCAAATAATGTAAAATCTTGGTATCTTGCACATCTCTATAGTCATGCAGAACCCTCGTATCGACACTGCTGGATTTAATGAGTAATATTTCTGTAAAGCATGTATTTCTAGGTATGAAGCTATGGAGTCATGTGTGAGAGGAATGAGGCTGCACCACTATGCATTTGGGGATGTGCACCCAACTGGGAGCATTAGTGTAGTACTGAGGAAGGAGCATTGGAACATCTCTGACAAAAGACTTTGATGAGTCCAGAATGCCAGCTCAGACTGCTCTCCTGGTGTTAGTCAGTGCTAAAACTTCCAACAGGGAAACCACTAGGCCAGGTCTGCATGTCTGTGAAAATGCCAATATTAATGCGCAGAATCATTATGTGTAAAACCATTAAAAAACCAAACAAACAAGAATAACCCCCAAACCACCAAAAAAACCCACAAAAAGTCCCATGGAAAAATGCTACGATTTTATACCATTAAATAAAATTAATGTTAACAATTAAAAGATACACATGTATAGGTGCCTGTGAATGGGTTTTAAAACATTTTACCACACAGAAGAAACAAATCCCATGGCTTTTCTCTGCCTTACAGCATCTATTCTGCATGTGAAGATCTGGCCATTGTCTTGCTGGATGCCACAATGCCCAAAAAGGGCCCAGCAGCAGAAATCCCTGAGACTCACACAGGATTATGTACAAAGGTCCATCTGCTCCCCTCTTAAGCAATGTTACCTTGAGGATGTTGGAAAAGTAAGGTTTGGAGAACCTAAGGAGAAATATTCCAAGTATTGCATCTGCTTGTGTAACCTGGCAAAATTTTCCAAATGCAAATCCTCTTAACAATGATCGCAAACCTTTTTTGATGTTTGGGAACTGTCTGTTTTTTCCAGTGTTCCCTGAAGACCAGGAACACATTCACACAGGTGAAGCAATCCCAGTTGTCCTGAGCCACCAGAATACAGGGCTCAGCATGTTGTTGATTTTTCAGACTATGGCTTTCTCTAAGTGGGTTTTCAGAGAGGTGCAGCAGTGTCAGACTCACCCCCATCCACCACTGTGCTACTCATCTGCCATGCCCTGAAGCCCAGCACTGCAGCCCTCTAGGATGGACATGCTTGGGTGAGATGCTGCACCAAAAGCTTGCTGAATCCATCCCATTCACTGATATCCTGACTGCTGCCATCCCAAAGACTTTGCTTACATTCTTACTGAAAACTGAGTTCTGAGAGCATGATTTTCACTGTGGTAGCGTGCTTGAGGCTGTGCATTAATAAAAGTTGCATGGTTTTATCAAACCAATGATATTTTTGACAATTTTCTGGGTTTTCTTATTTTCACAATTTTCTGTTTGTGCCAACATTCATCCCAGCCTAATCCCATACTACCTGTGCCTCCCTGCAGACAAACCATCCCATGAGCCATCCCATTTGAACACACCACCACACTCACTCACGTTCTCTTCCTTTCCCTCCCCCAGACATTCTTTGACATGATTAGTGGCTAAATCAGATTCTTTAATTGAAAGAAATATAACTGAACTTTCTTCTGTTGGGAATGTGCCAGAGGCCACATCATAAGCAATGTCAAAGAATATTGGAAATGATCTAGACCTCTGACATTTGTGTTTAGCGATTCAGCATGCCCCAGGTGGTTTGTTTGGGATCGGAATTTGTCACTGCTGTGAGGAGATAGTCTTTAGTGGTTGGGGCTTAGGGATTGCTGCAAAAGAGATATAAGAAGATATGTTTAAACAAGTCACTGGAATGCTATGCTTTAATCTCCCCACAACGTTTTGCACAGCCATGTCCAGGAGGATTTCTTTATGAGAGACATCCACCATTGTCTTATTCTCTCTGGGATGGCAGCAATTTTTAAAATACTCATTTTTTAGAGCACCTTACAGCTCAGACAGAAAATATTGAATGTAACAATCTCATTTAGTATCCACGCAGTTCCTTTGTTTTTCCATCCCATCTTCCAAATACCAGAGCAACAGGCACTTATTCTCTGAACCTTCTCCCACAACTGTGCAAAACCTGAATTATATATGGGGTTCCACAAGTAGGCCTCATGTTACACTTTTCATATAAGATTTGCATCTTCCAGTGTATTTTGTGCTTCTCTGGAAGATGAAAAAGGGCTCCTTGAAAATCAGGAAGAAGCAACAGGCTTGGATGCAGTTTTGCTCCTGACTCAAGCATCTT
>JAOXXN010000252.1:12335818-12355261 GCA_026770055.1 Myrmophylax atrothorax
TTTGTCTTCTTGAAGAATCACTGGGCTGGAATGACTTTCCAGAGGTCACCTAATCCGTCCCCATGCCCTGAGGATTCTTGTGTACAGTACAACCCTCTTGAACCAGACTCTGCAGTGTGTATTTCAAACTGAACTGTTTGAAGTGTAGACCAACCTTGTTCCATTTTCACTTCACTGACTTTTCTAATGTTTTCAAATTTCTCAGAAACATCCAATTCACAGTTTCCAGAGCTGGCAAAGGGCTCACCCCTGACACTGCCGTGTACATCCACTGCCCAGAGCCCCTGTGTGGGGTGGAACTGCCACATCCACCCACACTTGAGTATTTGTAGGTCACTGTAGATTTAAACCATTTGTTACACTTAGGACTACTGTAAAGCCAAGCACTTAACAAATTTAAAAATATTAAATTCTTCTCATGTTACATGAAACTCACTTCCCAAATCCATGCATATCCTGGACAGAAAATTTATTTCCCAAGAGTCACAGTCTTGAGAGAACAGTTGGCTATTGTGCTCGTGCTTCTGTCTTTTGGAGCCTCTACAGTCAGCTTCAAAGGGATCATTGTTAATTGTTAAAATTGATTTCCAACTATGTTTGATTTATTGCTGTATGATTTATTGAGTTGCTGCTCTCCCTGTGCATTTCAGGTGCTCGCTGGCAGGCAGGGAGCTGCCCTGTGCTTGCATTTGCCACTCCCACAGAGAAAGGGAGATGCTCCTTGGATACAAAGAGGCTTTTTCTGCACAGCAGCTGGAGACCACCAACCACCTGGTAGGGGAAACTCTCTGACACCTCCTTATTCCCACCAACAGCTTAAGGATGTGGATCTTCCACAAATAAATCTTTGACATGGAAATGTGAATACAGACGTAAGGTGGAAGCCACACAGATGCTCACCCTCACCCAGAGCACACACACACAAAGAACTCAGAAAAACAGGGGTTAAATATTCTGAAAGTTTTGCTGAAGTATTTGCAGCAGTAACTTTTGTAGCTGCATATGCATTTGTAAAATGGAGCAACAGGTGAAAGCATGTCCCCAGCAGGAGGTTCTTACCTCCCCTTACACCAGGCAGGTCTCGCTGCCAGCCAGGCAGTGCAGTGTTTGCACCACCCCTGAGCTTGCCACCCCCGTGAAAGTCCCCAGCATCATGCCCCCAGCTGTACCAAGCACGTACCTGCTCACAAATTACCCATTTTTGCCAATCCTTTGGATTATCACTGAATAAATGTTTCATATTTGAATCATTTGGAGTTGTAGCTTGTTACACCTGGGATTGTTCTGCCTTGTGGATGCACTGTGGTCTGATCTGGAAGCAGCTACTTAAACTACCTGAAAATCACGATAGAAATAATTGGAAATATGTATTTTGAGGAGTCTTTTATGACCACTTTGATGATTTTGTATTCACATTATCTGCTCTTTTATAAATCTATGTTTTTCTCTCTTTTTTTTTTGTTTTGTTCCACAGTCAAACCACTTGTGACCAAAGTACAAAACAGAGATAAGACCATTTTTCTTTCAAGCAATATCCCATAAAGTTTCAAATACAGATTTAAACAGTTACAGATTTAAACACTGCAGATTACTCCGGAGTTAGCACCCTTCACTTTCTACCAAACAAGTATTTATTAAAGTACAAATGGGCAAACAAGACCATATGTTTTTATCTCTTCTAATCAGATGGAGAGAGGATGGAATAGGCATGAGCTGCTCTAGGAAAACATCTACAAAGAGGAATTTCTTACACAAGAACACAGGGATTGTGGGGAGAAGATAGGAGACCACATTGCAAAGTCAAGGCAGGATGGAGAGCAAACCCTAGGAAAGGGAGTCATCCCTTTGTACATCCACTACACTAATGGAATTATGCACAGAGCTGGCTTTGATGCACAGTTGGTGTGAGGAACAATGGCAAATCCAGCTGGGAACCATTCTCATCAGAACCCTGGAATAACTGCAGAGTTCACGATACTGGATAAGGCCATACTTGAAATTAGGGGTGAGGAATGAAGTGTAACCTGCCTGGGTAGGTCTTAGAGGTCAAACCCTTGATAGGGGAATGCTGTGAATGCCCAAATCTGAAGCAGCAGCATTTAGGGGCTCCTCAGATGAAACCCTTGGAGAAGGCATGTTGTGAATGGAGCCCTTGGTAAGGACATGCTGTGACTGCCCAAATCCACATCAGTGGCATTTGGGGGCTTCCAGAGTGGGAAGCTGGCATAGTGAGGAACAGGGCCCTGGAAATGGTTCATGTCTTGTAGTGCCACACAGCACCCCAGCCTCACTTGGTTAGCTTTAGACTCCTTTGTTGTCTTGTCTTATTACCCCCTAATTCTGTAAATATCTAAAGATGAACGTCTGCAATCGCAAGCAATAAATGCAAATACAAGTGCACAGCGGCCCCTGAGCCCTCGCTGTTCCTGGCCATGGTCTCGCCCTTCCCAGGAATGACTACACACACTGAGATGCCAGTCCCTGAAACCCACAATGTCCTCGGGACCCCAGACCTCGATCTCTGCCCTTGTCCACTGCGATACTCCTCACGCAGCAAGCACTGTATGTCTGTATGTATGGTGTGAGCCTCGCAGCGCCGAGCGCGGCCGACAGCCGGGTGACAAGGATAGCTGTGGACAGGGGCAGTGGCTGTGCCCAAGGGACGTCTCCATTTAAAAGATAAAAATGTACAGCTTATGCTTGAGATCACCACAGTGGCATCTGGTAACGTGCAGAGCCATGTTGCTGTTTGTTGTTTTGGGGTTTAGGTTTTTTTAGCCTTCATACCTTGTTTTGGTGATTAACAAATGTGGGTTGGACACAAATGCATCTGGGTAGGGACAGATGATAATGGCAGCACATGGCAGTTCATAACAGCTTCTGCCAAAATTCAGGTTATTTTTAAGAAAAGGAAAGCATTTTACACGTCTCTTTCACCCCAGTCTGAAATACCCCAAACACCTTACAAAGTTATTGAAAGGCCTGTCCCAGCTCTTCAGTTTAAATGAAAAATTGATTGTGGAGTTTAAAACAGGAGTGATAGTGTGGCTGCCCCAGACCACAAAGAGGAGAAACAAACTCAACTGTATTTATCTCAGTATCACTGTCAGGCAGCATTTGATTAGGAACACCTCTAAAAAGGTGGCAAATCCCTGTCTTGCTTCAGTCCCAGGTGGTGCTTAGGGAGGTAGCAATCTGGACATCCTATACTGGTCACTGCAGCCTGGTTTCCCTTTCTTTTATGGTCCTCAAGAATAGGATGGGTTGGGAGCATATTAATTTTCCATAATACCCTGATCAGTAACACAGATTTGGTTGCAGGAGAAAGATGGGCAAAGTACAGAAACTCCTGTGCTACCTTTCATGGTGATTCTTCTGTGATTACTTAATTATCAAATTATTTAGGAATAAACACTGCTGCAGGTATCTATAAAAAACTGGATGCCTAAGAAAAACCCCTGCTGGACTGAATGTCTGATGAAGAATGAAATGTTCTTCTGTGAAGAGGAAGAGTCAGACCTGGCCTTATCATAAGTAAATATGTGAAAGATACCAATAACGCAGCTTTAATTGTGCCTCAGCACTAGAGGAAACACAGCCCATAAAATAATCAGATAAAAGTCAAGCCTCAGCTTCACTCACAGACACTACATTTGCAAGTTCTGAACCCTGGAAATACTGTATCTCTGCAGGTCTACACAGACAGTAGGGAAGCACCTAGCATTTGTCTTTGCTTCTGCCTTGGGAACGGGAGATTTTTCTTTGCCACAAGGCTGTATTTTGTTTTAAAATCATCTGACAAACAGGATTGCTGCTGTACACTATCACAATGGGATGCAAAATCAAGATCTTCAAAGCACAACTTAAATAACTTTAGTCTTAAAAGAGGAGTGGAGGGAAACTAATGTAAGCATTTTGCTATGCATGAAGTGTTTGGTTTCTGAAAAACAGTGCTTGCCTTTAATATGGCCTATTAGAGGCCATAGCTATTAGATCTCCACACTTCCATGAAGGGCACACTTTTCTCAGATTGCTGGTAATAACTTTTTGGAAAATGGCATTTTGTTGCTCTGAATGCTTTGTGAAGCTATTGTAGCTGGAGGGGCAAGAGGAATTTTTTCCTTTGTTTGTAATGCCTCCACAATCCTAAATAAGCATTGTGTATAACACTGCCTGTATTGCCATGTCTTGTTCCCACCCACTTACATGGCAGAAGATCCTGCAGTTCAGAGTAGTATCTCCAGCAGCCAAGAAACTTTAAACTTCATGTAAAATGAGAGCCACAAATCACAGTCCAAATTCAAACACATCCCAGTGAGTATACGCTCCTGACCTCCTTTCTTTCCATGCAGACAATAGATAGCCTTTTCTGAATTATGGCCATGGGGCCTGATCCTGCAAGGTGTTGAAAGCCACAAAAGGCCGAGGGGGCTGAGGACTCTCAGGGGTCTTGGCATTTTGTGCTCCTCAGCCCAAAGAGAAGAGTAATGGACAAATTTAACTTTGCCCTTAGGAATTTTTTCTCACCTCCTCCACCCCCTGACACCCTAAAAAGGCACCTCACCAGGCCAGCCATTTCTCCAGATCTTGTTTTAATTATTTAAGTTGAGCTAGAAGAGTTTTTGTCATTCCTTTTTGTGGAACACTCTGTACTTGGGGGGCCTCAGCTGGATATCCTGGGTTATGCAACCAATGGTTAAAGCTATTGTTTTCAGAAAGAAATTGCATGAATCTCATTAAATGCACTCTGATCAGGGGAGGCGGGACGGTCTTTAAAACTGCATTTGGATCCAATCCTATTGTCCTAGATAGGGCTGCCTGCCCTCAGTTCTGATTTAGTCTTAAAGAAACTATTGTGTAGCCTTAATTAATTTCATATTGGGTCGTATTATCACACTGCAACTGGCATGCACTTGGAGGTGCCTTCAGATGGTCGAGAATTGCTTCAAACCAGGAGAGGGCAGCAATTTCCCTGACAAGACTGAAAAGGCAGTACAATGGTTTATTTAAAACAGGTTTGACAAGGTACAAACAATCCAAAGGGCATTAGACTCGCTGCAGTGTGAACTAGAAATGGAAAAAGAAAAACATGCATGCAAGAAAAGGTTTGTCATTCATTACCCAGCTATTCAGCCCACAGGTGTATAAATACTTCAACCTTTATTGGCTCTGGGTTTAGATACTGTTGAGCATTTGTTATCAGTCTCAGATGCTTTACAGTCACTACGATGGACTACATCCCACTTTCATAAATGAAGAGAACCAGTATGTCACTTCTCTCTCTTCTCTAACCCTCATGATTTATGTATATAAGCAGAATTGGTACTGGAAGTTCTTGTTCTTCAACACATCAAAGTGGACCAAAAACTAGCCTTTAGACAGGAGCCATCCTACAAGCCAAACTAATTCCTGATGCAATTTTATTTCATTTTTGCCTACTGTGAAACTCTTGCAGAATGGCTTGATGATGACAGAAGGTTCTGCCCTTGCTCCTAATCTCCCTGCCTCAGTAATATTCTCCCTTCTTGAGCAGAAGCCATTAGCTGGCACTGCTCTGAACAGATTCTTTAATCATTTGATACAGAAAAGAAGCAGAATATTCCCAAAACTTCCTTGTAACTATGTTGATTTGCCACTTCTCAGTAAGCAAAGAAAACCAAGTTCCCCCCCACTCTGTGAAATAGGTAGTGCCCAGCTGGTGACAGTAGGCCAGGGAGAACGATTGTTATCTTTGACTGTGCAGAGCCAGGGTTAGCAGTCTACAGGTCCCATCCAGGCTTCTCCAGCCCTAGATCCCTCCCAAAGGCACTGCAGGAAGGAGGAGATCCCTCAGCTCCTTTCAAGAACAATTCATTTCTATGAGATGTCTGAAATGAGGGAAATCAGTGTTAAATGTGTGAAGGCCACAACACACTGTAAGGCTGGAACAGCCTATGACGTTGGTGAAAATGTTTTGTATTTTCTCCCCAAAATTGGTTCTCCTGATTTTACTTTGGTTTGGGTTTTTTTATGCCTAATTTTCCCCTCCAAGGAACTGTTCGAGAATTCCTTTTTCGGCAAAGAGCAGAGAGCAAGTCCTCCTTTATCCAAGAACAAATGAAACCAAGCCTGGGGATACTTGGACTAACAGAAACATTCTGGAGTTGTCTTTGGAGACAAGAGGGATTTGGAGAACGCTGGCAACTGTTTCTCACCATTTTCCCTTCCAAAAACCAAATGAAAGGCAACTGCCAGAGCTAAACATGCTAAGTGCTGCTAATCCAACATTTCCAGAGAGGCCAAAAAGTCTTGAGGGCTTGTTACTGAAATGTGAGGCAGTTACAGTTCAGAATACTGGTAGTGAGGGGCTTATTCACTGCTCTGCCACCTCTACTTAAATAGAGGAGGCAGATCCTTCTCTGGTGTAAACTGCTGACAAAATCAATCCCCTAATGCAAGTGACAATTTTTGACGCATTTTTCTTAAAATACTTTTAAGATTTGGACACTGATTTTCCTCTTGCAAACATGGGGAAAAAAGTGAAAAATCCAAGTAACTCCAAGAAAAAAATTAAAATGCCTTGATATTATGAAAAGAGACTGATACATTGTAAATATGAATTCCCTATCCCTTCCAGAGAATGACCCATCCAACCCTTTTTAATATGCTTATTTTCTTTTGTTGAGTTTAGCAGATTGAGAAATTGTCTCAGTATATATAACATCTCAACTCTAGATATTTAGAATTAGTCATTTGCAATATACTCTAGACATGCTAATTTCTCATTAGAAACCGAACTTTTAAACAAGAATCCAAGAGAATTAAAATTTGGAAGAAAAATATTGACCATAGACTCTGAAATGTACATTTTCTAATGTTTCTAAACAATCTCCTAAATAATTGAAAAATCCTTATAACCTGTAAATTGTGAAATCACAAACCCAGACAAACTGGCATTACTATTCACAATATTATTCACCATTATTTTTATTTTTTAAATGCCACCTCTAATCATCTTTCTCCCATCATAACATTGCCCTGTCATCACTTTCCTTCCCTTCCTCCAGGCAAATGTTGATGTAGGAAACACAGAAAAAAAATTGTGCTGAAAAACAGCTGGGCAGGTTTCAAGGTGTTTTTTCTGTTTCTTTCTTTCTTTTCTTTTTTTTTTTTTTTAACAGCATCTTTTATTTCCTGATCACATTCTACCTGAGACATTTGTGATATTCTTTCCTATATTTTTACTTTAGATGACTTTTTAAAACTTTCAGGAAACAAATTCTTCAGGGTGTATATCATGAGTTATGAATAGAACTGAGGTTCTTTCCTTGCAAATTTCTATGACCAAACTTACATGATTTTTTCCTGCATTTCAATCAATCCTAAGAACAGCTGAAATGTTGCACATTTCGTCCTCGCATTAAGATTCAGTATTTAGTATTAGACAGGAAAACAAAGAAAACCCCATAGTTACTTCATTCACATTTTTTTACCGTCTACAGGAGTAAAAAGTAATTTTCGGAGAGATGCCTATCATGAACGCTGGCTTCCAGGATCCTGGAATACTGTAATTTGCTCATTCTGATAACAAGCCCATCTGAGAGTCTTCAAAGAAAAGCAAGTTAACATTCCACCGGGAGAACAATAAAGACAGAGCCAGCTCAAGGTGAGACCAGCCGGTCAGCGACTCCTTTCCAAAGTCTGATTAGTCGGAACTTTTACGATGTCAGTAACAACATGCCAAGCAGCATGAGAATGATGTTTATCAGCTGAAATCAGCTGCAAAGGTAGCAGGAGAGAACAGAGAAAAAGCGATATTGCTCGTTCTCATATGATGTGAACACCGAGGGGCTTCCCCGCAACGGGAGGTTTCTAGAACCGCTCCAAAAGTCAGGTTTGTGGATAGACCCATCCTAAAGCTGCTTCTAGAATCACTGAGATTGCAAAGACAGATCAAAAAAAGAACAAACTACCCCATAAAATCTTTTTGCCAGAACTCACATAACGGCGTTGTCGATTGGGAATTATTTCATATGTTTTAGCTGCTGCTGCTACGGGCGAGCAAATTAGTGGTTACACAAAAAAACAACAGCAACAAAAAGGAACCTGTCCCCGGCTTTCTGCTGAAGTGGAAGCCAGGCTGCAGGTTTGTAAGAAGCGTGGCTAGATGACATTTTCCGGATGGTGCTGGGCTGGGTCTCCCGCGGGGTGCGGGGTCCCGCCCGGGGCAGCGCAGCGCCCGCGCTCCCTCTGAGCATCAGCGCTCCCTGGTCAGCACCGCCGCAGCCGCCGCGGGTGTTCTGAAACAAGCGAGGCACCGTGCGCGCTGCTTTCCCCCAGGGATACAGGCGAGGAGGCTGCCAGGTAGCGGGGAGGGAGGGCCGGTTGCCTGGGGGGCTGTGGATCCTAGCGGGACCTGCCCCTCCCCGGGATGCTAACTGACCCCGCTGGGGCTCAGGCCACCAGAACGTTCACCTCGCGAAACCCTCGCTGCCCTCGGGGCCGCTGAACCGGGTCCGTACTGCGGAGGAGGCATCAGCCCTCCGGCCGCGCTGGGGGTGAGAAGCTCCGGGGCTGCACAAATGGTTCGGCTGCAGCACAGTCTGGGGGAGAGGGGGAAGGCTCCTTCTCCCCAGAGCGAGCGCCTGGGGCTCAACCCAGGAGCTCCTTTCAGATCGTTTTTGCACCTATCAAATCTACAAGAACTTTTGGCTGCAAAATTTGTTTGCACAGACCAGTCTCTCTCTGAAGCAATGCTCGCTTTGACACCGTAGTCACAGGTTGCCAAATAATCTTTACAAATTTTGTAGGTATAAGAAAAGAGCAGCAACAAAGCCCCCAACCCTTCAGCTATGAAGCAGCACAAAATCCAGGCTGTGCAGTCACTGTGCAGCTTTCCTCCTCCCCCCCTCCCTGCCCTGAAAAGGAGGAGAGAGAATATAAATGGTGACATGAAACACTTCAGAGAAAAGCAAACAAATATTGGCTTCTCTGGAGAATCAGAAACGTAATGATACTATAATGCTAGCAGTTTATTTTTCACTGCCTCAGGCTGCTTGGCAGAACGTCACAGTAAAATCGTCTAGGCATGAGAGATTAACTGATGTCTATTTTGCTATAAGGCTCCACACTCTTCTCTTCAGGGACTTTTACACCTGCTGAGGAATGCTACTTCCCAATCACGGTGGAGCCACGGCACCACGAGGGAACCCCACATCCTTTGATCAAGTTGGAGCTGGCATGTTCCCCAGCCGGCTCCTGGGATGCAGGTTGGCTGCAGAAACCAGCCAAGCACCGAACTGAGCTCCAGCTGCAAAGATCTTCATCTAAACCATCAGATCAGCAAACTGAAACTCATGGCAGGGCAGCACACAAGGCTCAAATCCTGTTACACACAGGCTGGTTGCATCCTTGGGCTCAGGAAAATTTTGTGGTGCAAATCCCAGGCTTGGCTGAAGACAGTGAAAATTCCCCCTCTGAGCTGGGGTTTCACTTAATATACTTCAGAGGAATTAAACTTCTCACTTTAAGTAGTGACTGCTTCATGGAACAGGTGGATTTGCTGTCAGCACAGTGACATGTCTTTGCACAGCCTGAAATACAGTACTTCCATCCCCAGGTATGACCAGCCAGCACTGATATCCCCTAGAAATGATTTTTTTTTGACTTTGAGTGGTTTCCTTGTCATGCAGGCAAATGTGAATTTAGTACTGGCAAAATGCATGAGTACTGGAGAACAAGGGAGACAAGCAGTCTCAATAGAGCTGTCAGTCAGAGTTCCTGTCCCATCCCCCAAAGCTTTTACTTAAGTTTAAAAGCAGTAGGACAGCGTGCATCTGAAGTTCCCTCTGTGCTTATTTCAAGGCCAAGTGTTGGAATTTTATTATCCTATACCAAGAAGTGTTTCTGTAAACTTTTCCCCAAAAGAACATTGAAACCATTTGTATCAGTTTACTTAGCTGGCTGCAGTGTAGTTTTGTTTTTGTTTTTTTTTAAATCTACGCTAAATTAAAAATAAAAAGAGGACAACTCACTATAAAACTGACTCGCTAAAATAGGCTTACTTTCTCCCAGGCAACAAGCATTTGCACCCATTTTGGTGGCATCAATTGTTTCTGCCATACCTTGAGATTCCAGATTCCAAGATCACTAACACTCCCTGGCATAGCAGCACAAAGCTCACAGCTGGCAGAACCACACAGTTAAATGTTCACGTGCAAATCTGGAAGAAATCATGCACCACTTAAGGAAGAAATACTATTTATATCAGCCATTATTTAACAACAGAAAAATCACTTGTATGAGTGGTGAAAAAAACATGTTTTCAGAAGTGTCTGAGACTCATCAGGTCCTTATTGCAAGTGGTGTCCAGGACCTGCAGAAATTGGCCCCATAACTGAGCTAGACACTGAAAAGCACACTAAGAGTAATATTTATGGACTAGATTTTTCACAGGTTTAAAAATGTTTCTGTTCTTGATGGGAGCTTCCAGGTACATTAAATATCTGTAACAAACATACTCCTCAGCAATGCTACTTGGCACTAATCCCCACATCCCATCCCACATAGCACGTGGTCCTGTGGCGTGGTAGCTGCTGTGCCACCCCACAGCCCTCCTGCTGCAGCCACAGCTGCCCCGGCCCCCAGCGGGCTGGAGACCATCCCAAGCACAGCTTAGGCACCTGGAATTAATATTACAACACATCCTCACATAAACCAGCCTTGCACGCAGAAATCAAGTGGAGAAGCTATGTGGAACTTCAGAGATGAAGTTGGAAGCACAATTGTGTCTCAGCCCATCTGACTACCAGAGCTGTCTGCTCCTGTACCCTCTCATGGATTATGCGCACTCCTTGTATTCCTGTATTCTTGACTTCTGGTGCCTCTGGGGCATGAACAGTGCTTTGCTCTTGCTTCACACAGCACCCAAGACAGTGGTATAAATAACCAAAATGAATGAATCAGTGCCACAAACAGCCCTTGTCTGCAGGAATCTGCTGAATCAGCAATGCTTCCCAGGGGAGGTGCATTTTGTAAAGGCTCCAAAAAAATGTGGAAAGGCTGAACGCGAGGATGCCCTTACAGACAGTGCCACACAGATGTTTGGAGCATCATCACACAAGGACTGTTATGGGGAAGGAATAGCTCCCTGCCCCTGAGGATTCTCAGGGCCATGGGCACTCCATTCACAGACCCTGCCTTCAGAGCAGGGTCTGTGAAGACCCTCAGAAGCCCACTGAGTCAGCAGGAGTAGCTGCCTTCAGACCCACGGAGCAGAGATGTGGCTGGCACCAGCCCAGCTGGTTTTGATGTACCAGCCTGAGGCTGTACCCATTTGCAGCTGGGAAAGGCCTTAGATGAGATGTGGAGGAAGGTTTGAATTTATTCCTCTGCCTCCCTCCCCCAGGAAAGAGCTCGGTGTGTCCCCTCTGCCAGGGCTCCTGCAGAGGCAAGTCCACAGAAAGGACTGGTGTGCACTGATCCCATTAGAGGAAATGGGAATCAAGAGCCAAACTCTCCTTGGGAAATCTCCAGGTCATCTCCTACCCTTGGTTCCAGGTCAGTTGGAGAAAAAAACAGTCAAAAGGAAATAAAAGGAAATAAGCAATTCCACTGAAATTGGCTCAGGTTTTCCTTAAGTATCTCCTTTCCTCACTGTTCTTTATTTTACCCCAAGCACACACAAACATCCTCCCAAAGCCCAGCAGACTGTGCTGTGAAAGTTTTTCTGTGTGAATCCTGGGGCTGCCCTCTTGCAGCAGGTGCATGCAGTGGCAGGAGAAGCACTGCTGTGCTCCAGCCTGCTCTGGTGATCCAGGGAAACTGAGGATTGGGCCCTGGAGAGCTTTATTTCTGCCAGAAGAGACTATTTTAACACAGGTTGTCCTGGGAGACTAACAGCATTTCTAATGTATGCAAAGAAAAAAAGAGAGAGAACAGAGCTCAGCGACAAGCTGATTTGTCGCTCTCTGAAACGCAAGAGTTCTTTAGGACAGGATTCTTAAGCCCTAGCTTGTAAAAAGCTGTTTGTTTTGTCCCGACCTTCTCCTTTTATGTAACATGATAGGCATGCTTCAGCAAGTCTTGAATGCAGCTAAACATATGTCGTCAGCTGTGCATTGCTGCCCCTTCTATTAAAATGGATTTTGGGAGCATATGTGGGAATAGGCTCGCCACAGACACTCAGGGGAAATGAAGGAATACAGGGCAATTAGCAAGAGCAATCCCCAGACCTCTCCGCTAAGCCCCTGTAGGAAGTACAAAGACTTATCTTGTGGGCATGGAAACAATTAAGGTCAACAAGTAATGGTGGAAAAGGAAACTTTAAAAACAAGAACATGGTAAATGACCTAGTAAACACCCTTTTGCCCCCCTCACAGACCTAGGACGCATTTCATCTGGGGTTCATATGCACAATCTAGCTGGCTTTTGCCTCCCCAGCCCCCCTCACATAATGACTTCCCTTTGCAATTTCCTGGAGGAAGTTGCTGGAGTGATCTTCTAGTGATAAAAATAAGCCATAGTGATTCTTAATTTTCAGCCAAAGAATTCTCCTAATCTCCTAATTAAGGAGCGAATGGCAGCAGTGTCCCTTAGAAAGCATCAATGGCACAAGCAGCCTTTGCAGAAGAATGCAGTTATTCTGGAGGAGAGAAGTATCTTAGGGATCATTTGGCCAGATGGATAATATCCTGCCTCTGATTCCTTCTCAGAGGTACATATAGCAGCACTATTTTCGACAAGAGAGTTTCTTCAGAATGATTTTCTTTTTTTCACAGGTCATTAGTGTTGGAGAGGAGACATTGTTGCATCCTTTGTCACAATTTTAGAAGGATTAATTGAATACCCAAGCGTCAGCTGTAATTGGTAACCCAAGCTCTGTCACTCATTTTCTCACTTCCCTCTCGGGCAGGCGGGACAGAATTTCTGAGGGTTATGATGCCACCAGTGAGCTCTCCAGGGTTTTGTGTATTTGTTTTTATCAGTCTTGCTTAACATATGGTATTTACACGTCCTCTTCACGAACACTTGATTGCTGACCTGGAACACAGCGCTCGAGTGACTGCTGCCAGCTTGGAACTCCTGACTTACATATGGAACAGGCACTATATCATGCCAATTTAAAACATAGTTCTCCACCAATAAGCTGCAATTTGATGAGGAAGCCCCTCAGCATGGACAGGAAAGGGAAAATTGAGGTTTCTGGTGTGTGAAGGCCATCAATTGCCCCCCAAAATACAGCATATCTACTGACACACGAAACCTCTTTGAGTTCAAGTACACCAGAGCCTATCTCTATAGCAAACCAAACACAGATCTTTCAGGTTCTTGCCTGTATTTATATACTGAGCAGATCAATAGGGTGGTCTGTGTCTTTATAGCTGAAGAATAAATACAATTCATGACTGAGTTGGACCCTGGGTCCCTGTGTGACAGCAAGCCATGTTTATTTGCTCCTTTCTTCCTTTCATCATCACAATTTACCTCAACAGTTAAAACAGCAGTTTGAGTCGTGAGGAAAATACAGGTAAGAACATATTAAACAATTGTATTCGTTTTGCAATGTGAGGCAAAAAGCCCCCCTTAACTCCAGATTTGCAGGACTTGGCTGCTATTAGTGCATCATCTGAATGAGAGTATGTACTTAATAGGAAGGAAACTGGTTTTATGCAAGTATCTTCTGCTCTTTGTTTGCCTGCTTACCACATCATAATCTCATCCTAAAAATGCGTTCATTCAATGTCACAAATATATCTGAAGTCCTTGTCACTTGTTTCTACTGCAGGGTACTCACAAGATGCTTTTAGAGAAAGTACTCAAGCAGTACACGACCCGAGGCTAAATCTGGCATACAGTGACTGTAACAAACTATGACATCTGTCACAGCTCTTCTTGGATAGACCTATAATGATTGCTCTGACCAGAGAAGAAGACATCTGAAGTCAGTAACTGAATAATGCTAATGATACTTCATAAACAGTTCAAATATAATGATGCATTTCTCTGAAGAAAGATGCTGAAAGCTGAGAGGGGTCTGACTGGCAGATATTTACCCCCCATCCATTTTTCTGTCCATAAACATCCTTGTGAAGTGCTGCAGGCAGGGAGCTCTCCTTTTATGCATCCCAAACTGCAGCAGTATCCAACAGAAGGAATACATGTGTCAAAGATGTCAATAGAGATGATATAATTTCATCTATGTATTTTTGGCATCAGTCTGTATCTATTAAATAATGGCACATAGGAATCATCATGCATATCCAGTACCACTTGAACCTCAGCAGCAATAATTCTTGTTATTTTAAGTCTGTAAGTTCTCTGGGGCAAGGAATGTGCCCTCCTCCCCACCAGTATTAGTAATTAGCTATATTTTTGTGACACTGCAGATTAGAGTAGAGGAAATCAGGTGTGCCAGGTGTGCAGCTCCTCAGACAGGTCAGACAATGCACCAGTGAACTAACAGCCTAAACAGGCGAGACAGACAACAGAAATATCATCCCGTACTCAGAGCTGATGTGCAGAGAGGTGACACATCTTGCCCAGGGTCACAGAGAGGGCTGTGTCAGAATGCAAACCCTGATCTCCCTAATCCCTGTCCAGTGTCTCTGTTAGAAATTGTTTCTTAACTACTGTACTGAACATACTTGTAGTGTTTTATATGTGGCTTAGCCTAATACTGCTGTATCAGATGTGTGGGCAGCTGTATAAGAAGGAAACGTTTGTACCATAAATTATTATTTTTGAAGATGCAACTGCTAATAACAGTTCCTACGCATTCCTACTTTCCCATTAGCCACAGCTGAACCTCAAAACTGGTTGATGACTGACAACTGTTATGCAGGGCACTATCCCCATGTCAACATATTCACAACACCTGTCATCACTTCTTGTCAGTAATCTTGATCTAGTTATGATTTAATTTATGCCTTGTGTGTCATAAGCCAGCACTTAATATTTTTCAAAGCAATCAAGTGAACTCTTCCGTTGATCAGCCTCATTTCTTTGACAGATGCTGAAATTAGATTATTTTGTGAGCAGCTCATACCATTCTGGCAACTCAGTAAAGTACCAGCACCAGTGCTCGCAGCTCCCAGCGCCGGGACTCTCGATATAATAGGAGCAAGGATACAAAATTCCCTACAGTAAGGGAAGGAAGCCTGAGAGCACACGCAATTCACGCTCACATTACATTAATGACAGAGAAATTGTGACAACACAAGACTGGATTTTGAACTGCTGCTGAGTGTGCCAAGCTTTGCTTTCACTTAAGCAGATTCCCAATGCGAACTTTGCTCATGTGCTTTGGGCAAGATTCTCACCACACGTTGTCTTCCTGCGGTGACAGTCACTAATACGCACCGTGTGCCCTGAATCGCAGGTACCAAGCTTGTCTCCTCATTGTCAGCATCACCACAAGGAAAGCATGACTTGATTCCCAAATGAAAAGGTCATTGTGAAATTAAAAGATGGGATGGAGTGATAAGAAAATCATTTTGTTGGAAGTTCATATCGGCTGCTCTTCCATCTGCAAAGCGTTGCTGCCACAAGGCTTATCTCAAGGCCTAGAGCACTTCCAAATTTAAAACATGTGACTGAAAAGAGTCACCTGAGGAGTAAAGGACATTCACATAACTTAGTTTTACTTGCTGGCATCAAAAAATGACAACAAGAGCCATATCTTCATAGTATTCTCCCACCATTATTGAGTACTGTATACAAAAAAATCAGGGGCTTCTACCTGAGCAAGAAAACACACCGTCCAAGGTTTCTAACCAGTGAAAATCCTCCATGAATGAAAAGTGACAGAGGAAAATACAGATTTTAAAGAAAGCAGAGCAAAGCCAGAGGTTTTAAGAAGCCACCTGAGCTGTCCATCATCACACAGGGAAACAGCAATACTCGCAGCGCAGGAATCTTCCCTGAATTGCCAGGAGCTTTCTGAGAGGGATCAAATGACCTCCAGATGTTCCTTCCAACTTCATATGCTCTGTAATTCTGAGATCACTGAGACTGACATTACAATGGCTCCCTCAGCTCTCACTGGCCCCTTCCATCAGGTCCTGTGGACTTGTATATGCACAATTTGTTTAAATATTTCCTAACCTGATCCACCTCCACTGAGGGAAAGACTTTGTTAGGATTTTCTCTGACCCCAGGAACCTGTGATTTCTGGAAGTATATCTTGCCATTCATGTAATACTGAGCCAAAGAAGTCATTGAATTGCTTGGCCTCTTTCAAGTTCTTTGTCACCAGGTCCCTTTTCCATTCCTCTCCAGATTCAGCTCCAATACAGCTTTGGCTTTCCTAACTCCATATTTGCATGCTGGGATGGTGTCTCAGTAATCCCCTTGGTCACCTGTTCCAGCTCCCACCTCTTGGATGCTTCCGAAACTCATCAAAAGATTGCCACGCTATGAATGCAGAAATAATCTGTATTCATTCAGCTGAGTAAACTGCTCTTGGCTTCGAATACACCTCTTTGGTTGTATGTATTCACAAACTGGGTTTATTCTTCAAATACCTGACCCTGTGCCAAAAGAGACAACCCATAAAAGCTGCCATTTAAGGACTGCACCAATTACAGCTGGGAGTGTCATAAAGGCATCACAGCAACAGCTGATTAGATCCCAGATGAAATTCACAGTTACAAATCCCACAACAATTGCCCTCACTGAGTTTGTAGCACCACATGCTTCAAGTCAAACTGGGAGGGAGCAAATGTATCAACTGAGTTATCTTTCTGCCAATAATTTCCCATAACTTGTGTCATTTGAAAAGCAGCTCCAAATTAAATCTGAGCTAATGTCTCAGCACCGATTCTTACCACCCATGGGCTACAGAAATCCCAGCTCTCGACTGGGATCTGAACAACCCAGCTGAGCAGCCTCTCTGGAGCAGGACAAGTGCCCCAAGATGTCAAATGTAGATGCATCGAATCTCTTGTCCAAATGCTTACAAAGTCAGAACCCAAGACATGCTCTTTCCAAATCATCATAGGCTCAATCAGTAGCACAAGCTAACAGTACAGTTAATGAATTCTTTTCATATAACACAAATCAATGAGCATTTCCTCTCCACAAGACCTAAGAGAGGGAAAACAGTAGCCAGATGCTTGGGACAGAAAGTGAAAGATCAGGTAAGAGAGATCTAAAAGCCATCCTCCTTCTCAGCAGGTATTTTATTTCAGCACCACAAGTGTGAAAACTCATATTTATTTTATAACCACAAGAAAATAATTAGATTTATGTAATGACTGACCGGTAAACAGATGTATTTAAAATACAAGAGTGAATTCAGAAGTAAAAGTAAAGACTGTTTTCGTGTTTTAATTTGCTCTAGTAAGACTTAGGGAAAAAACCCAAACTGGAACTTCTCTTGTGATTTCACATTCATCAAAATCTCTTGAAAAGGCAAGAGAATGCATAGCTTCAAACACTGAAGATAAGCTTCAGCAGAGCTAAAAGGGTGCATAAATATTTGTAATCAGAACTTCTCTATGCTGAATATAAACCAATAAAGCTGATGATTATGTACTGGGCACACATACACACGTGTATATATTGTGACCACGTTTATCCCTCCTGCTAAACTACTTCCTTATAGGGTGAAAGGTCAGACTAATCAAACAGAAATTAACTGCAGCTGGGAAAAAAAACTTCAGAAAGAAAATGCTTAAAATCATTGCACTGCTTTTTTTAACCACATTATTGCTCCTCTCAAAGCCAAGCAGTTGGCATGTGTGCAAATGCAGCAGAGCAAGCAGCTAATGAAGGGGAGAATTACAGAGGAAGCATTCCCTCAATTCATCCAAATCCATATCAGCAAAGGGAGACAGCAAATAATCTGATGTTACTTCATAAATAATCATGTATGGGGAGCCATGTTACTTCTTCACACATGTCGAACAGAAAGCTACAGGCTGCTTTCTGTGCCCAAAGAAATGAGAGGCTTTAAGTAAAACAATTTCCAGCACCACCCACTCAAACAACAATATTGTCATGGTTTCATTTCGCCGCTCTGAGTGGCAATGCAAGTTTTTGCGTGTTTGGAAATGTAATGTCGAAGCAGCTTCTTGTTTTAATTTAAGCAAGCAGAAGCTGCCAGCCAGTTTTGCTTTCCAGCCAAGGAGAATTTATCTTACACATTTATTAAGTCATCATCCAGTTAATTACAATCATTTTGTAAATAGTGTAGCAGAATGAAGACAGCCATCCAGCACTGTTAAGCTAAAAGTGATTGGAGGCACAAATGGGCCAGGCCTCAAAGCGGTGCAGAGTCACTGTCCCTCCAAAGGTATCAGTGGAAATACCTGAATTTACAGTCCACCTACATTTCCCCGCCAGAGACTCTGTTATAAAAATTAGGTGTGTTTTCTCCAGCCAGGATTGTCTCATCAAAACTCCTATCCATCTTCCAAATTGGTATTTTCTCTTAAAGCAACTGCTCTTGCTGGTGTTTTTCTGCCCATGATTGTTTGGGTAGAGAAGGGGGGAAAAATTACAGGGGAAATAAAGCGCAAGGAACAGAACTTGATTTACAGAGCACAAGTGCAAAAAGAAAGGCTTGATTGACTAACACTTTTATGGTTCCTGGGTGAAAACCTCCCTGCCCAAAGCTTTTAATCTTAAAATAGTTCATTTGGGTATTTGGTTGGGGTTTTTAAGCAGACTGATAAGAAAAAGCTAAGGCATTTTTCTCTGGAGAATGAGATCTGATTTTATTGACTAGATAATAATCTACTCCTCATCCTTCACATGACACTCTAATCCTATTAAATTGAGGAGTTAAAGTGCTATTCCCTCCTTGTTCTGGCAGAAGAAAATAGGCCAAATTCTGCTCTTAAATGTAACTGTAAAGAAAGTTACTCCAAACTTTCAGCAAAGCAAAACCCCTGACAGAGCAGATTTTGGCTCTCCATCAATTTTCTGAAGGCTACTTTACATATAAAAAGTTACACTGGATTAACAAAATTGTGCGGTTTTAAAACAGATAATTAAAGCAATACAGCTTTATTTGAAAATACCCTTGAAATAAACCTAACTTAGTTTATAGGAGTTTAGCTGCATTGGTTAATTTACAACACAGCTGTAAATTGCAGTGAAAATGTTTTGCAGCAGCAGCCTACAACATAGTTACTTATATCAGCACAATGGTTTACACGACCTGAGTTTAAACAGAAGTTTAAACCACATCAATATCCACACTGAGTCAAGTTCTTGCATCCTCCTCGTCTCGTTTTGTTAGTTTTTCTAGCCCAATTGTAACAACATAAAATATAATTCAATAAATAAAGGTGTATCATAACAGAAGTCAAAGTTAGGACACTTGGACACTGGCTGAAATTAATAAATTTTTTTCTTTATATGCTCTGACATTCAAATACAAATCTTTGCATCTCCGTACGACCTGAATGAGAAACTACAACTTTAATTTGCTCTGCTTCTTTCAGATAAAACTCAATG